>JAHZNP010001281.1:6889-22428 GCA_020615345.1 Triops cancriformis
TCAAAAAACACACAGCGTACCAGCCTGGGTCATTACACCAGGTAAGCCCACCGACGGGGCACCTTCACGTAGGCACAACAGAACCGTAGCTTAAATGACCATAACTCAGGCATAGACCTAATGGAACGACGCGGAGGCACCTCGTGCCAAGAACGTATTCTTGGGTGTCTAAGCAGAAATTCCAATAGGCAGCCGTGTAAGTCAACCTCGAGTATTTAAGAAGAAGACCGAGCCGACCCGAGGCCGAAGTCAGAGGTCAGAGATCAGAGTTCCGAGTTCAAGAACTAAGAGGCCTGACAACGAAGTCTGTCAAGGAATATCCGAAGACAGACGAGCCGATCTGCCGGAGCCGTAGCGGAACGATCCAGTCTTCATCACCATTCAGTGTTTTTATTAGTGACTACAATTGTATTAGTGAAGAATAATAAAACGACTTTATCACGAAATCCTGACTTCTCCTGTAAGTACAGCTAACTGTGTTAACTACGAGAAGTAGCACCGTTACACTGGTGGCAGCGTCTTCAACGAACCGGCTCCCGAAGACTCGAACGTCGCTCTCTATCGCACGTAACCGTAAGTCAAAATTTCTTTCCTTTCTACAAAAATGACTGCAGTTGCAACTTCCCCAGAACAGCCGATCCCGTTAACCGCGGCTCAGCTCAAATATATTCTATCACCGTTTGTAAACACATCAGCTCTTCGATGTTTCCCAAATTTTTCCGGAGAGTCAGGAGAATCCTCTGTTCGTAGATTTTTGCATGGCATTGAACGTGTTGGAGACACAATGCGTTGGAACGACCAACTGCGTCTCGCCGTTGGCGTTCTTAAGCTAGAAGGAGGATCTAGTGAATTTTACAATGCACTACCGGCTAAACCTGTCAGTTTTAAAGAACTCAAACACCTTTTACTAGAAAGATATGGCGAAGATAGAAACGAAATGCAGCATTTAGTTAATTTACAAACCTGCACTCAGTCAAGAGTGCAGAGCGTTGGAGAATTTGCAGATAAAATCCGTACTTTAACACAAAGAATTCATGAATATGATGATCCACCACCTAGTATTGCTTGGCTCGATAAAAGCATGAAAGCAAATTTTATTCGAGGTCTTTTACCGCATCTTAAAAGATATCTGCTGAGTGCGGATCCCCAAACCTTTAAAGACGCAATTGACATAGCTGCAAGGGAAGAAATAAACGAAAAAGTAGTGCCGCAATCCTCTACAGGCCGAGTTAAATCAAATTACAGCCGCAATTGCTGCACTAGCAACGAGCACAAGAAAGAACTGGACGAAGCAGTACTCCCGATCGAAGATACGATCATGATCAAAGAAACCAGCTAAGGCGAAACTTTAGGCCACAGTCGCGCAGCACTGACAGAAAGGTCAGATTTGACGACTCGAGATATGAAAACCCCCAATTTCGCTCTTCAGATTATTCACACCGCTTTCAAAACGGAAGTTACAATACACACAGAATGAGATGTGAAACTCCAAGGTTTTAATCTCCAAGAAGGCAACAAAAAGACAGAATTAGCGTAGAATGCTGGAACTGCCATAAACGAGGACACTTTGCCTCGCAATGTCATTCACCGGCATCAAACTAAAGGTGCTGACTGCAGCACAAAGAGAAGGTCAGTCGGCACCATTTAACCACCAAAAGCCCTTTTCGAAAAAATCCCAAGGTAGAATTTTTGTTAATGTAAGAATAGGCTCCATTCCGTTTCGTTCGTTAATCGATACAGGAGCCGGTGTGACAGTTATGGACGCAAAAGCATTCGAGCTCTTGCCGTCAGATATAACTAAGGCCAAAGTTAATAGCAACATTTCTCTAGAATCAGTAACAGGAGAAAAGATGAACATTGTAGGATGTTATACCCTATCTTTTGAAATCAAAGGAAAAGTTTTCAAACTAAACGTGCACGTTACGAGTAATTTAGCGTATGAATGCATCATAGGAATGGATGCAATTCAAGAACATGGAATAATAATTGACGGTGCAGCAATGGAAATTTCGCTGCCAAATAGGGCCCAATCAATAAGTGTAGTAGAAGACACTAAGGTAGAAAGTTTCGAAGCGAAACTTTGTAAGGAAACCAAAATACCCGCGCGCAGTAGGATAATGACTACTGCAAAGTGTTTTGCCCCAAAAGCACTACACGGAGCGGAAATTTTTCTCGAACCATATCAGTTAGATGAACTGAATATACAAGTTGAACCAGCATTTTCGGTGTGCTCGGAAGGAAGAATTCCAGTTTCTCTCTGGAACGAAAGCCCTACAGAAATTATTTTGAGCAGGAATACGATTGTTGGAAGTATCTCACAGGCAAATGCTACTGTCATAGCTGCCGTGCATAGCCTTCCAAGTACAGAATATCCACTTTTAGCTAGCTTTAATTTATCAAATGTTAACCCAGCAGATAGGGAAACACAAATGAAACTCCTAGTTGAGTTTAGGGTTATTTTCGCAAAAGACGACGCCGATTTAGGCAGAACAACGATGGTCAAACACACAATTAAAGCAAAAGGCACACCACATTTTCAAAGACCATACAGGATCCCAGAAGCGCAGAAATCCGTAGTGAAACAGCACATTAACGATATGCTTAAAAGAGAAATAATCCGTCCTTCTTCTTCCCCTTGGGGCGCACCTGTAGTTTTAGTTAAAAAGAAAAACGGTTCTCAAAGATTTTGTGTCGATTTTCGCAAATTAAATGCTGTCACACGGAAAGACGTATACCCGCTCCCAAGAATTGACGATACATTAGATCGCCTAGGTAAAGCGAAATATTTTTCAGTAATGGACTTGGCTTCTGGCTATTGGCAAGTAGAGCTTGCAGAAGAAGACAAGTACAAAACAGCGTTCAACACACATTTCGGGCACTACGAATTTAATTGTCTCCCTTTTGGATTATCAAACGCACCAGCCACATTTCAAAGATTAATGGATAAAATCCTCGCTTTTGAAACAAGATTAGAGAATGTTCTTGTTTATTTGGATAATCTCATTGTGTTTTCAAAAACTTTCCATGAACACCTTAATCACCTGAAACAAATCTTTCAGCGACTCAGAAACGCAGGGTTAAAGTTAAAGGCGAAAAAATGCGAATTTCGCAAGCCTTCTGTTAAATACTTAGGTCATGTCGTATCCTCTGCTGGAGTCCAACCTGACCCAGACAAAATCAAATCTATAAAAGAATATCCAGTACCCAAAACAATTAAACAAAATCGATCATTTTTGGGTTTAGCAGGCTATTATAGACGTTTTATTAAAGACTATGCGACTCTTACTAAACCCCTTAATAAACTTACACGCAAGAATATATTGTTTAAATGGACAGAAACCGAGTCAAAAGCTTTCAATATACTTAAAGAACTTCTCACTAGTAGTCCTATTTTAACTTATCCAGATTTTTCGCAGGAATTCCTATTGCACACCGATGCTTCAGACCATATGCATTGGTGCCTTCTTAAGTCAAATTCAGAATGGGAAGGAAGTAGTAATTGCATACGCCAGCAAAAGTTTATCAGATTCTGAATCTAAATATGCAACTGTCGAACGCGAAGCTTTAGAAATCGTTTTCGCAGTTAAGCATTTTCACCCTTATTTGTACGGCCGACATTTTAAGTTACGGACCATAATCCACTCCGTTGACTAATGAACAATAAAGACAGTTCTTCCAAGCTTGCATGATGGGCACTAAAATTGCAAGATTACGACATGGAAATTAAATACAGACCAGGAAGAGTTAACAACAATGCAAACTGTTTGTCAAGAATTCCAATTAATACAATAGACAGTATAAATACTTTCAACTTAAACGATCTTAAAGAACTTCCATAAGACCCTCTGCCAAGGCATAATGTAGTATTTACACAATCAAGAATTCCTTGATGAAACCCCAAAGCACCGTTTTTGGCTATATTGCATAGAAGATTTCTTTACTAACGAGGACGACGTGCTAATCCACCTCCAAAAAGATAGTAAAAGTAGATTATTCGAACAAATAGTAGTACCAGATAAACTTAAAATCGAAATTCTTAAAAGCCTTCATGATCACGTGCTATCAGGTCACCTAGTTTTTGAGAAAACGTATGAGAAAATAAAGAAAAGATTCTATTGGCCAAAAATGTATACCGAAGTGAAATTTTATTGCAAAGCTTGCGATTCGTGTTTAAAACACAAGAATACCACACGCCAAGCCCCAGCTCCCTTAATCCCCTTAGAACCAGTTTCAGGCCCGATGGATCGAATTGCCGTAGATGTTGTTGGCCCTCTCCCACAAACATATAAAGGAAATAAATATATAGTAGTTTTCACAGACTACCTTACGAAATGGCCGAAGCTTTTGCACTCCCGATCAGAAGTCGCAGGTAAGGCCGTACCCAGGGGGTGGTTTTGGGGGGTTTAAACCCTGCCCGAAATTTTTTTTATAATGGTGAACATAGGAGAATGCCCAAATGTCCAAAAAAATTGCATATTAAAACACCCTCCGAAACTTTCAGAACCCACTCCGAACCAAAATCCTGGGTACGGATCTTGTCACAGGTCAACATAACTGTGGCAGAGGTAGGTTCAACGGGTCATAAGTTGGCTACATAGGTTATACTTTCGTATGGTATAAAATACCGTATCTTTGAAAGAGGTAATATAGTCATTATATTACAACAGAGAAGAACTTATTCCATTCGTTTTATTTCTTACATAAATACGTAGATTGTTATCAGCAGTATCTTATTAAATTTATTTTCTATTTGTAAAAGAGTTTCGCTTTAAACCTTTAAATTAAGTGTAATTAATTGCAAGAAGAGATGTCGGGCAACGTGGACCGACAAAAGACAAACGAGTTTGTCTTTTGCTTTTCTTGACCGCGAGCGTCGGAAAGTGAGTTTGACCGTGTCTTTGTTGGGCAATGCTAGCATTGTCGGCTAGTGTGAACAGTTTGACCGGCAAAAAATCAACGAAAACTGGCCATTTTTTTGTCATTTGTTCGGCCTCAGACAACCCCCGCCGGTACAAAATCGCAACTTTCTCTTGTCTGGCCAGACGAAAGGCACGTTTCGTCCGCTAGTGGGAACCAACCATAAACAGCATCTCTGTCGCTGCCAGAAAAAGTATGAAAGGAACAATGGCGAGTCCCCGAATTTGCTCTGCCCCTACACGAAGGAACACCACGTCCATTATTCCAACTTTGCAAACCACGTAGCATTCGAATGTAGCCATGCCAAAACGCGGTTTTATTACCGAAACTATAGGCAAAATAAAAAAAACCCCGAACTACCAACTATTGAATGGTTTCTTAACCTACCATATACAAAAGTTCTAGTCCACTTAAACCATTTTGACCGGCGTCTCCCTCACACTTGTCGCATCCCTCTTCCAGATGATTTCGGCCTACAATGTTCGGTCCCTGAGATAATAAACTATACGGTCTACCAATCACCATGGTATTACCCAGGTGGCGAAAGAGCATATCAAGAATCAATTCAAGAGATAGAAGCATTTAACGAAGTACTGGACCAAGAAATACAATACAGGAGAGACCGTGAACAAAGGCGAGATCGTCAAATGCGAGCAATTTTAGGAGAACGACCGAAACGTTACAACAGAAGAGCCTAATCTAACACCAACACATTTAACCTATTGCAGATGCCGGATCACTTCTCATGCCCTTAAACCCGCCCAAGCTCTTGTACAATTGGCCCCAGCCCTTACTGTATCCCCTCTGTACCCATCCCTACCAAATGCTCCAATGCAAAACTTTTACTACGCAAACTTAGGTTTAAGAATGTAATTTGTTGCCGAGACGGCAACTTACTTAAACATTGGAGGAATGTAACGGAGTAGATTATTTAAAATATTTAATAACACATAGAAATCACGTAGGCATAGTTTGATCAAAAAACACACAGCGTACCAGCCTGGGTCATTACACCAGGTAAGCCCACCGACGGGGCACCTTCACGTAGGCACAACAGAACCGTAGCTTAAATGACCATAACTCAGGCATAGACCTAATGGAACGACGCGGAGGCACCTCGTGCCAAGAACGTATTCTTGGGTGTCTAAGCAGAAATTCCAATAGGCAGCCGTGTAGGTCAACCTCGAGTATTTAAGAAGAAGACCGAGCCGACCCGAGGCCGAAGTCAGAGATCAGAGTTCCGAGTTCAAGACCCAAGAGGCCTGACAACGAAGTCAGCCAAGGAAGATCCGAAGACAGACGAGCCGATCTGCCGGAGCCGTAGTGGAACGATCCAGCCTTCATCATCATTCAGTGTTTTTATTAGTGACTACAATTGTATTAGTGAATAATAATAAATCTACCTTATCACGAAATCCTGACTTCTCCTGTAAGTACAGCTAACAGTGTTAACTACGAGAAGTAACACCGTTACAACGTAAAAAACCTTAGAAGAAAAAATACGGGAAATACATTCAAATGGAAATACATTTTCAAATAAGAAACCACGCATCCCATTTAGACCCCCCCCCAAAAAAAAAGGAACTAACAGATCAGAAAAAAGTGACATCAAACAGAAATCGTGGACGGAAAAAAATCAACACCAATAATAGGTCCAAAGCAGGAACGGATGGCTGAAATACAAGGATACCAAGAGGTTAATACACCTAAAAAAGGGGTAAGAGCCCAAGAGGGAAATAGTCACCACTAGGGAAGCATGAATATAAAGAACCTACAATTGGGCCATCACTTTGAAAATGTACAAAAAACACAGAAGGGTGCCACACAATGTTTTTATTCCAATTCCATCGGGGCTGAGGAATATTTGAATGCATCCCAATTTATTACAGGACTCGCTGTTCAAGTTCAGACATTTTCCTTCCATGAAGCTCAGCGTGGGCTCTATTCCTTGGGCGTATTGGACGTTCTAGCTGTACTAAATTGCCCAACGGCACGTTACGTCTTCCGTAGCATTCGACGGCGATAAAATGGGCCTTCCATCGGCCACTATTGTTAATGATCGGCCCTATTGATACAACGAATGGAGTAGGTCGTCAGGGCTTGTCCTTTGCTGATTGTTGATAGGTTTTCATGCTCCTAAATAAAAAATATTTCGATCCCGAGAAAATAGGTTACAATAACATTGTTTAAACAGCACCTCTCGTGGATCGAAAAAAAATCTGCCATGGTGTGCGTATTGTTTATTGGAGCTCAGGAGCAGCTGAAGATCAGCCCTTGACGCCAGCTCTGTGGTTAACGAAAATAACCGATCGGACTTGCATTCATTCTGGGCAGCAACAAAGTAAAATTTGGTTTCGAGGCTTCTACAGGAGATTTTATCACAACAAAGGAGCCTCATTTTCGGGAAAGGACCGAAACGAGAAAGGTGTCACTCATTGGGGGCTACAGCTCCGTGTTTTGAGCACGAGTTCCCTTTTTTGAGACGAGAGAAAGCACCTTTGGGGTAAGGTCCCCTTCTTCAGTACTCACTATCCATTTTAGACTGTTTTAAAATGTCCCCTTTGAGTACCCTTTCTAACAGTGTACCTCGACCCAGGACAACATCTTCATCAGGCTGTATTCCTCTTATTATGGGATTAGCCCTGTGACAATCCTCTTGTCATATCATTTCACACATTAAGCGAATGGGCTTTTAACTTGCACCCACCAACAAACCTTAAGGTTTTCAATCCCTCGATCACTCATTCTCCATGAAGAGACAAACGATTAGTCTATCGGCGGAAATTTTGATTCTGGTGGGGGAAAAATGGGGCGGAAATGGGTACACACAACTTTCAAGCTCAGTTCAGCCATGTATTATAGCGGTGATCTACGTGAAAGTTTTTCCCAAAACGGATACACCAGTTAAATAAAGCCCTTACATTTGGGTCAAAACACCTGTATTGTCTTCTGGACACTGGAAATTAACGCATCCTAATATTTCGGGATTGTGTAATTAAAGAAAAAACAAAGCCAGAAAGAAAAAACGATGGAAAGAAACACACACACACACGAAAAAAAAACAAAAACAAAAAGAAGTTGGGACCAAGGCCAGTTCCCTCTCTTTAGAAAGAGATGTAGTCTCTGGTGTACTCGGTGACCCTAGTTGACGGGTGGGCATCATTTCCAAGAACGGCAGGGTTCATGGGTGGAACGTCTGGAACGAATACATACGTGATAAGGGAATTAGTGGCCTCGCGACACTTGGTAGATTCTCATACCAATGTGAATCAGATATTTTAAACGGACAATAATCATGTTGGGTGGTAGGTAGGTAAGTCGGTCGGTCGCAAAAAGTTACATACCAGTGAAGCGTGCTGTGCCCAAACCAGCTTCATTTATGGTTAACCTTTTTTTAAAAATCTTGTTCGTACACTTGAATCATGCCTACATATCCAGCAGATAGCGAACCACCAAACTTCTCCTGGCTGAAGCCCTCTCCATTTACGATACTTACGGTTTGGTTTCTTTCTTCGGCAGGTACCTTTTTTTCTACCACTACACACAATCTTCCAATGATGATGAACACCTGCCAGTAAGACACTGGTGACCGGAGTGTTTCCCTGTCTTGGATAAACTTTTTTTTTACATGCAATATTCGGCATGAGGTAGGATCCATGCCGTTCCGGCAGACAAAACATAATTGTTACCCAATATTCGGGCCTCAGAAAACGGAGCTATTATTGGCTTCCTCCCGGAAAAAGCGGATATTTTTGTTTTTCAGTGTGGATCGGGCTCAATGAAAGAAAACAGGTTTGGCAATTACACCATAATGCGCGTTGCCTGTTTCTGTGTGATTGCAGGGTAAGGTGTTTCGCCGTGTGTAAGCCTGGTAAAACTTATACAACTAGACTGGAATAATAGTGCGGAGTATTGGAAAAGCAATGATTTATTAGACCAATAAGCTGTACGAAACAGACTTCTAGTGGAGTTTAGTTTCTAGTCCAGGAATGAAAAGGTAATCAAGCGTCAAGTGAGGAAAAGAAATTCAAGCGTCAGGCAAAGAAAATAATGGTAGGGAAACACAACAAACCCTTCTATTACCTACAAGACGGGTACCTGTAATGCATTGAGCGGCAGCGGCCACAATCTGCGTCGCCAATTCAAGTGGCAACATGGATACCTGCTGTACCAATAAGTCCGAATCGGCCCTCGCCAACTGGTGCAGACTCGTATATCCAGCGGCAAGCAATTGTCGTTCGCGTCCCTACGTCCATGTCCCGCCCACACCCAAAAAAAAATCAAACCACATAAGCGTTGGCCAGCGAGTGAAATACAAGCGCAGCACCGCTCGTGGTCTTACGATAGGCATCTATCCACAACCCAAATCCGACTCATTCTCAGCGTTTCACCTTGCTGCCACAGTAAGTACGATGAGGTGAGATTAGGTTACCTTACGATAGGAACATGACACATTCGGTAACAGGTGCCAAAGCTGGATGACCAAGTCTCTATAGGATCAGCGCTATCTCCGCTTGGCATATTTTCAAACCCCAATACAATCTAGAAACAGCTCGGGATAATCATCGAGAGAAACTTCATCCAGCGTTCCGACATTTCCCCTACTTTTCGAAGCCAGTGGCAACGCAATGTCTATATCGGATTGGGGGTTTGAAAATATGAGTCCGGGTAGGTCTGATGGAATTTTTAAAAATAGGCTGTCCGGTAGAGATTGATGTCTTTAGTTTTCTTGGAGTTATATCAATATCGACATACCGATGGATAGAAGATAGATAGATAGAGTAACCTAGAGATAGAGATAGAGTTGGTTTTACCTGATACACTCCTGGCAGGCAGAGGAAGGGACGAATAACAGCGGCTACGCCGCAGAGAAACAGTTGGTGACCAAAGGGATGCAACACGTTACCGATGGCCTCGAGTTCGGGGAAGAACTACGCGGCGACACGTCACCAGGACCCACCCACCCCCACAAATAAAAAAAGGGACACGAAAGAAATAAAGGCATGAACAATGGGTGTACCTGTGGGTTAGGACAGGTGACCTGATGAGGGACCTACCTCGGAGAAACGGAGCAGTCCAGTAGAGCGTGCGCTGGCAGCATGTTGCACGTGCTGCAGGGCACCACGACTCATCCCGTAAACTGGCGCCACGCGCCACAGACTGTCGCCCTTGCTCAGGGCGCGGAGAGCCAGCACCAAATAGAAACGAGACAGGACGCGCGTCTCTGCCTAAGAACCCCAAACCACCCACACACACACACACACACACACAAAAAAAACGTTATTAGTGATGATGCGCACATGTCCAGAACACCCGACTGCAGAATACAAACCGAAAATAAGTTTGAGCCAAAGGTGTAAGACAAAAACGAGCCGAAGACCTTTATACCTGGCTAATAGAGCCGTACATCATCCGAATTAAGGAACCTTCGTGGACCCCTCGCCTGTGTAGTACATCTTGCTCCTCGGCTGATTAACGGGCCAACTGCAGAGGTGTAAAGGAAGAAAAAAAGAGAAATATTCCAGTTAGAAGCTGGTTCTACGAAAAGAACTAGCCCTGAGCTCAGGCCTAGGCCCAACCAACCTCCTGACATATCCCCACTGGGTTTTGTTGTTATTTCACATGCAGTCGAAAAAGCCATCCACTTTCTTGAATCATCATCATGTCATGTGAAAAAAAATCACACCTGCGTTGTGTTCAAGATAAAGCGCACATGCAAGGACGTACAGTTCTCGAACTGTACGTCCTTGCACTTTAATGTCTTCCAATAATTGAGATATAGGTAACCGATTCCCATTAAAGCTTCCCAGAAGTGACAATGCAATAACGAGTGCCTCAGCGAGATTCAAAGAATGTTGAGCGTTTCCCACGAGTATGGACATCCTAATTACCTTGTAAGATATGGGAAAAGGGGAATGAGAGGCGGTCCGGCGACGGTGAAATGAACTCAAACCCTTATCGTGGAAAATAATTCAGGCTAACCTTTTTTGGGTGGGGGTGGGTGGTGGTGGGGGTGGGTGGGGATTTGGTTTGTCTGTCGCATTTTTCCCAAAGCAAAGAAAGTCAAAGGAACACAGAAAACAGTAGCGGGAAACGCTACGTTTACAACGGGTTGTTTCCTGGGCATAGTTAAATGAGTCGTCATGATGGGTTTCCCGTCAAGACAGTGACTCGCCAGCACAGCACGCTCCCAAATCGCCGTAGGCCGTGGGTGGGGAACGGTTTAACTTGGGGATTGAATAAAAGGCCACTTACTAGCTCCATGTAAAGTCTGGCGCTCGGCCGGACGCTCTCAGACAAGTCGCTAGGTATGGACAGGTAAAGGAGCGGCACGTGGGGCTGGAACATGTCGCCGGCTTGGATCGCGGCGAGTTCAGCATAGACGCCCGACACCTCCGTAATATCCACGTGGGCTACGAGCACAAACGAGAGAAAAAAATTCTTGATGATGGCCACTGGTTCTGGGCATCATCACTTAGAAGAAATTTGCGCAACCACACAGATTCCCTGTATGACGAAATCATTTTATTTACAAGAAGAGGAATTCGTTGGGGTAATCTGGAAAGACGCGGCAGATGAAGAAACGAGTAAGTCCATGGACGAGGAAGTAAAAGCTGCTGTTCAAGAAGGACGCGTGGATGACGATGGGTTCCCACTAATCACCGTGATTGGTGACGGTGGATGGTCCCAACGAAGCCACGGCAAGAGCTACAATGCGAAATCTGGAGTCCGTGTGCTTATTGGTGCTCATACCAATAATCAGCTGTATGTTGGAATTAGAAATAAGTTCTCTTCCATTTGTAATGTTGCTGAACGGGCGAAAAAAGCAGCGAAACCCCACAAGTGCTATAAGAATTGGGATGGGCCTTCAACTGCCATGGAGGCTGACATAATTTGGACAGGAATTCGTGAGATTGAAAAGAAATACAAAGTTAGAATTTCTCATTCAATTGGAGATGGCGATTTCATTGGAGAGCCTGACAGAAATGATGAAAATTTGCGGGAAAGAATAGCAAAGTAAAAAAATGAGAAACTTTATATTGAAGTTTGCAAAGCTCTTGAGTATGTAAAGAAGAAGAGCCACAGTCTGCTTGTGGAAGTAACCACTACTGCTGCAGAGCGGTTCATGTCTCTTGTAGCCAAAAACGTAGGGGGGAAGCAAATATTACGATCGCAAAGAGGATCGTACGCGCATCGATGTTACAGTGCGGTTTTGGATTCGCTCTACGGAAGGAGCTTTCACGCTCACGTACTCAGGAAGTACAACATGAGATCGGAGCAAATGGATAAGTACGAGGCTAGGCATTTAGCTAGTACCAGTGCACGAAAAGTTCGTTATGTTAGGTACTGCGAAGAAAATGCTAGAAATGAACAAACAGAAGAGTATGCCAAAGTCGTTGATGACTTAAGTGGACTAGACAGACATTACGGTCATCCGGATCTCGACCACGAGTCACTTGCTAACGAAGTTGAACGTATTCGTGGGCAATTACAGCTTACGAAACAGGAAATTTCAGTACTTGAGCAGAAGACCCGTGGTCAAGGAGACTGCGACGACTAGAGAGAGGCCACAAAAAATCGTATTACAGCCTCCGTCTTCGGAAAAATTTGCAAGCTCCGTGAATCAACCATTAGGAGAAACATACTTAGAGATTGTTTTACCTAACAATTGGTCGACGGAGGCTACCGAGTGCGGAAAATTTAACGAAAGTAGGGCAAAGAAGGCTTATGAAGAGAAAAGAAATCTCAAAGTAAGTCTGTCTGGGTATGGGTTCATCCCGAGTTGGGATACTTGGGAGCCTCACCGGACGGAGTAGTAGGACAAGAGGGATAAGTTGAAATAAAATGCCCGAAACTTTTGGAGAAAGTAGGTAGTATCTACGATTTCATTTGCGAGAAAAAAAATAGATCAGTTGGACTTTTGCCTGCTGCAAACGGGAAAGTTACCCTCAATCGAAAGCACTCATACTATTATCAGATTCAAGGACAACTTGAAGTTACTGATAGAGCATGGTGTGATTTTATTTTTTGGTGTCCGAAAGAAATTGCACACTGAGCGAATAGATCGGGACAAGCATTTCTTGAATACGGAAATGTTTCCTAAACTGAGCAGGTTTTTCGAGACCAGCCTTTCTTCCTGAACTCGCTGACTCTCGACTGGCTAGAAACGAGGATCCTCGAGAACCACAATTCGTTTTGGACGCTATTGCGGCGAAGAGCAGAAACAGCAAAATAAAAGAAGGCAAGGGAAAGGGAATAATCTCCAAAAGTTAAATGGCTATGATACGGAATCCGAATGAACAAATAAGTTATTTTTCTTTCTTGGTTTTGTAAACAGTACTGAGAAATATGCAAAGCCGTACCCAGAGGGTAAAGGGTATTCAAGCCTACCCATGGTTACTTTATATTTGGGATCAGAGAGAAAATCAAAATCTATAACTAAATTGCATATGGCAACTACCCCGAAGCTCGTCCCACCTCCCTTCTTCTCCCGAACAACAATTATTGGTACGGCCATGGAATTATGATGACTTGAAGTAAAAAATAAACCATGTAATTCAGTTTCACAGTCGCAATATGGATATTGTCACTCACAAGGTGTCATTTATGAGAGTGTACCCCGTACCCCAACGGGAAATTGTGCCCCAAGAAATGTTATGGTTACGAATCAGTAATTTAAATGGAACGAATACGATCTTCGGTGTGTGTTACAGAAGTCCCAACAGCACCGCAGAAAATGATAAAGAGATGTGCGCTGAAATTTCGGAAATGACAGCTTCTCCAAATCAAAATATAGTTATAGTGGGTGATTTCAATCTCCCTAAAGCTAATTGGCAACTCCGTTATACAAATTCGCAACAAACTAGTCCTGAAAATGTATTCCTTAATTGTTGTAACGACAACTTCCTTGACCAATTAATCGGAGAACCCACTCGAACTCGTGAAACAAATAAACCGAGCCTGCTCGATCTTTTACTTGTAAGTAATCCCGACGTTGTAACAAATGTCGAAGTTCAGTCGCCAATTGGAAAATCGGATCACGCGGTGATAACTTTTATCCTGCAAACTAACCAACTGGAAAAGAAGAAAATGCAACGGCCGAATTATTATAAAGGCCATTACCAAGAGATAAGAAGAAGTCTTTCCAAAGTCAACTGGGAACAAGAATTTCAAGACTTAGAATCCATGGATGATCTGTACAGCAAATTCATGCTCATAGTGAAAACCGTGGAACATTGCTTCATACCGCTTAGACAACATAGTAGTAGAGCAGCGGTTTCTCAGGAAACGTTGAAGTTAATAGCCGAAAAAACAGACGCCTGGAATGCTTGTAAATTAAACAAACACGACTCTTCATTGGAATTAAACTGTCGACGCTTACACAATAAAGTGCGCAAAGCCACCAGGAAAGAAGCAATCAGAAGAGAAAGTCTACTGGCAAAAAATTTAAAAGACAATCCCAAAATTTTCTGGAAATATGTCAACGCGAAAAGAAAGATCGGTACTATTATACCTCCATTACTAGATGAAACTACGAGACTCCCAGTTACTGAACCGATTGAAAAGGCAAATGTACTAAACAGACACTTCTCTGTTGTATTTACGCGCGAACCAGATGTAATAGAGGCTGACTCTTGTGTCTTGGAAGAACATTTTCCCCCATTAGATATTAGCGCGTCAATGGTTTTAGAGAAATTTAATAGGTTGGATACGTCCAAGTCCCCAAGCCCAGACATGTTACACCCTAAAGTCCTCAAGGAAGCTGCTGTTGTCCTAGTCAAACCGCTCACTTTAACTTATCGAAAATCCGTTTCCTCTGGCCAACTTCCGACAATATGGAAAAGCGCTGTTGTTACCCCAATCTTTAAGTCCGGGAAACGTGATTTACCCTTAAATTATATTAACCATCAGTTTAACTTGTGTAACATGCAAAATCTTTGAATCAATTATTGCTGACCACATTCTGACCGAATTCAGATATAGAAAAATTATCTCAGATAAACAATTCGGTTTCCTACCTGGACGCTCCGCCGAAAGCCAACTTTTATTCGCTGTCGAGAACTGGAAAAATAACGCGGATAAGGGACTCCAAACTGATATAATATACCTGGACCTCAAAAAGGCGTTCGATAAAGTAGCCCATGGACGACTTATTCAAAAACTGGTTGACTACGGCCTCGGACCTAGTACCTCATCCACCCTGACCAAATGGATTAAAAGCTTCTTAACGAATCGGACGCAGACAGTTTGTGTTGAAGGTGAAGTCAGTGACTTGGTGATAGATGTCCTAAGCGGAGTTCCCCAGGGCTCGGTTCTGGGTCCCTTACTATTTAACATGTATATAAATGACCTAACAGACAAAATTGAGTCGACGGTCGTTCTTTACGCGGACGATGCAAAAATTAGTAACGTAATTAACTGCCCGGAGGACATGATAAAGCTTCAAGATGACATTAAAAGCGTTGAGCTTTGGATGAAAAAATGGCTGATGGAATTGAACATCCCAAAGTGTCACCAACTGCGGATTGGAAATGAATATGTCGCAAGTAGTTATGTCCTGGGTGGCGAAATTATTGCCAAGATCGACTGCGAACGGGATCTTGGAGTCATGATTGACACAA
>JAHZNP010001282.1:0-22321 GCA_020615345.1 Triops cancriformis
TGCACACTAAGAGCATTAAATTAAAATGCCGATTTTGAGGCTTCTACAGCCTATTTTTGAAAACAGGCGCCTCATTTTCGGGAAAGGTTACCCTAACGAGAAAGGTGTCACTCATAATAGGAAAAGCCAACTCATTTGGGGTTACAGATACGTGTTTTGAGCACTGGCTCCCCTTTTTTGAGACGGAGAAACCATCTTTGGGGAGAGGTCCCCTTCTTGAGTACTGACAATCAATTTTCGCCTTTTATAAAATACCCATGTTCCCGATAGAATTCCTTGTTTCGTTATGTTTCCTTTATCAGAGTTTGTGTCCCTACGTTTCTGTACGTGGCAAGCCCAAGCCAGGTAAGCTGCCTCCGGCTACACGTGCTCGCAAGGTAAGAACTTAGATAACCGTGCGAGCAGGGTAAAACCAGGGAAAAAGGGGAAAAGCTAGTGTCGAGCCAGCTTCGTAACCAGCAGGGCCCCTGACTTGTAGCAGTTTGACGAGTTGGGTTCGGTTCGTGAGCTAAGTTTAAAGTGAAACTGGGTAAATAAAGACGGTTAATTGAGATAGCATTGAGTTTTGAACCTACATACCGCTTTCGGCCAGGGCAACCTCGTGCCCTTATTCTGTTTGGAACAAATAACCCATTTTGAGTACCCTTTTTAACAGTGTAAGGAACTTTGACTGTATGTTAAGTGCTGTAACAAAATCTACATTTCCTAAAGAAAGCTATTTTTATATACAGACTAATAATGTAATCTAAGCGCCAAAATAAAATCTATAATTCCTAACGAAAGTTACTTTTATTTAAAGACTTTTCATTTATTGAATGCACTGTAGTAGAAGCTATAGTTCCTAACGAAAGTTATTTCTAATTAAAGACTCTAATGATTCATTTTAAGTGCTGTAATAAATCTTTATAATTCCTAATAAATCTGTTTTTATTTAAAGAATCTTCTGATTCTTACGTTGTAATTTTCAGGAGTTTATTGTAAGTAAGGCTTGAATTGTTTATTTTCTATTACAAAGTTTGGTTAGCTAGGCTGTCACCGTTTCACGAGGCGTAAATCGACTAAAGGTGCAGCCAGACTAGCGGGTTTTTTTCTGTACCGATTTTTTTCGGTACGTATGTTTTCGGTATCTTTTGGAGGAGGGCATCCAGACTGTTCGGCATTTTCCTTGCTTTGCTCCGCCCTCCACGTGGAACGAGGGACGCCCATAGGAATGCGTACTTTCCTCGTAAAATTACTCATAATATATACATTTTCCGACTTCTTTATTTATTTTTTACTTTTTAGCTATTATTGCTTCCATTACAAGTAAAAACGAGTTCTGGATTTTAAATGTTAAATGGTTATATTGCTCGTTCTGTTGAAATTGATAGTTTCAATTTTTTACTCAATTTGATGGTGAACCACTTACAAGAAATACCAAAAACTTTCCGAAGATTATCCATGTTTCTTCTTTCTTCTTTTTGTTTTTGAATAGTTTTGAACTAGTATCTCAAAGCACTGGATTGTTCCTAAGCTCGGTAATGAACGACACTTTCCGTTCGAAGTTCCAACTCATCACTGCTCAACGTTATTGCAGGAAATGACAGAAACCACAATAAACAGCAGCAGAACAACCGCATTTTTATATATAGCCCTCTACATAGTTTCATAAATGCTTTTGCCGTTAAACAGATAAAAAGTCAGTAGGACAAAGGTCAGCCTAATACTGAACTGGTAATGCATCATAACGGTACAGCGGTAATTTCGGCTAAAGGCATAACTTCTACTTTTTATATTCATTTTTAATAATAAAATATACGGATAAGAATCTACTAATTCAATTAATTTTTATTATTTTGATTGATTTCGTACAGTATCTCATTCGTGTATATTTTGTACACGTGCTTTTGTTTCAATGGGAGGGATTAAAAAGCTCATGTTTCCTCATTGGTAGGTCAAAATTCGGTAGCCGCTATGCCGGCCTTTTGACCCAACTTTTGCCGAAACGGGTCGAAGGCTTTCGAACCCTCCTAGCGGGCATAAAATGTGCCAAAACCCATCCGGTTTGCCGGGAAAAAACGCTAGTCTGGTTGCACCTTAAGTCGAGACAGCGAATAGCGTTGTTGCCACGGAAATCTCGTTCCACGGGTTGATTTTCTTTTAAGTTTCCTTTTCCTGTTCGCATAAATGGTATCGCAGGATGTGATATGTCTGCAGGTAATTTATAGTACTATCCGGTCCGGAATGAACTGAGTTCCCTGCTGAATATGTTCCTGAAGAATATGTTCCCACGAAGCTATAGCATTGTTTGAATTTGCACTACAGTTGCGAAATTTTGTGAAATCTACCACGCTTCATTACACTTTTCTGAGTTCAAGATCAATTTGCGTGTTTGGTCCTAATTTTCGTTGCCTTACTCGCCTATTGTTTCGTCTTATATTTATTATGATATTTGACACTTCTGAAACATTTGTTTCAACCAGAAATATGTTGTTAGCTAAGCTTAAGCTATTCAAACACTTCCAATTACCACACGGATTACATAACTATTGTCAGTCTTTGCACGTGGATGATTATTGTCAGTCTTCGCTTTCCTCTTGCATGGGGTGAGTTGACGCATTTATCTTTCGTTCTTTCCAGTCTCCAATATACTAATTCCCTAAAAACTTATTCTTTCCTCAAACTTAACTATCATGACCTTTCCTTCCTATAAATATTAACCAGAAATAACCCCACAACAGATTCAATTCTACGCAGGACAATTCAAAACAAGAATAGAATAAACAATAATAAGTATAAAAACAAGAAAGTACCTCACAAAAAGTAACAACAAATTAAAACTTCAAAATACATGAGACGAGTCAAATAGCCCGGGGCTCTTATATACACCACTGGGTGCATGTCATGAATAATGCAACGTAATATTTAATTCCTTGGATTATATTGTAGTTTTAATTATTTTATACAATTAATAATTTATAAAAATTTTACATTTGTTTTACATGATAACTTTATTTATTTTGTTTCATAGGTTTGTTTTGTTACTGTTGTATTGATATGTATTATGTTATTGTTAATGCTTGGCCAAACTGGACTCCAGCTTTTATCGAATTAAAGTTGAGTTTTGTAGTCATTCCTAGAATCGAAGAAATACGAGTTCCCAGCGGTGTTTGAACTCCCAGCTGAACTCTTTTTCCTTGTACAATCAGTCGTACTCTTTATCATCGAAAACCTCATAGGGAAAAGTTGAGAAGACTGACGGAAGTCGTAAAAAGTGAGTAGGAACAACCTAATGGAGTCATAACTTTTGACTTGACCGCCATATTGATCTCCGAGGTCATACTGTAGACAGTCACATACGCTTGTAATGTCTCTGTCGAAAGTACTTATTACGAACACTTTAAGATATATAACAAGAGAAAGAATTAATGAGTTTATGACGAATACTGACTGAATGTTAGACATGACGACAAGGAAAAAGAAAAAAAATTCCAGCTCTAATTCGCTCTCACCTATGCTAATGCCAACACTTTGATTCATGGGAAAAAACATAGCCCGATACTCCCTGTATTTTTTCCATTGACACCGAAGGACCTCCGGGAGAGAATTTTTTAAGATTTGCTTATCTGCTTAAGACATATCTTAAATTAAATAAAACCAGACATACAGAAATAATTATTGTAACTGGCTTTTATGTTGGACACAACACCCACTAAAGTAACTGGAAGACTCAGGTCGTAATGAACAACGAGAATAGGTGCATTTCAAATTCAGGGGGTAAAAACAAAATTAGCAGGTGCAACGCTGCCAAATTTCGCAATTTTTTGTACAAACGTTACTTGAAATTAATCTGAAAGCAAACTTAATAAAATAAAACTTTTTAATAATGAAGACAATTACTTTAAAAAATAAATTACTTGAAGAAGAAATCATTCAATTCTATATAAAAAAAAACTCCCATGCATTCAGTTTGTGAGGACGAGGCAGCTTCCATCACTTGTGCGTACGTCGCTCTCAGCACGAGCGATCAGAAGAAATTTTTGTAAGTGATTGTGGATCAGTTGCCTAGCACCAGGCAAGTGCGTCAGAGCAGGTACGGTAGGCCTATAGGACAGACCCTGGCTCGACATATTCATAGCTATACGGTAACTAAGGAAAGTGGAGAACCAAGACGTGAAGTTATACATTGCTATAGGTCGATTATTTAGGTCACATCAACGAGTCTTAAACTTCCAGGATTGCTTTTGCGATGCAGCACGTGCAGCGTTGTGAGAAAACAAGAAGTGGAACCCACTTAATTTCATATCGGATAATTTCATAACCCGCTTTAATTCATGCTGAACATACGGTCCCGTTTTATTCCCATTTAATTCTGTAGAGAGAAGACTCGTTTTATTTCATATCGCATAATCTCATAAACCGCCTAAATTCATAAAAAGACTGAGTCCCTGTGGGCATTTAAAAATGCTAAGTAACTCCAGCTAATTTCATACGCAATCGCAAGGTCAATTCGTGAAACCAGGAGGCCTCAAAATTCCCAGAAAGGCTTCGAAATAAACTCGTATTCGAGCGTAATATCTTAGCCACGGAGCTTTCACCTTTCATCTTATCGTTGACGAGCCAAATGGGTTACTTAGTCCATGTTTAGTAGCGTGCTGTGAATCTGGCGGTGCTGTAAATATTCATTTCGTGTTTCTTAGCCTTGTAAAAGGCAACTCCGGATAATTTCAAACTCCGCGTATATTCATAGAGATCGTTCGGTCCCGAGCCTATGTAATTAAGCGGCTTCCACTGTCCAGTACTCGGCACATAAAACGATTCAAACAAACCGTCCTATTGCTAACGCCTCACGCCACTGTAAGGAAGCCTTGTTGCGGGTCAAAAACGTTCGAACGACGGAAAAGTGGGACACCACTCGCGCAACTGCCGGGCCGTTAGGCACCCGACGGTTGTTTGCGTCGTTTTATGTGCCGAGTACTGTACATTCCTTGACTGCAAGATTTATATTTTCTGACTGCAAAAATTGTCAGTGTAAATGTAACCAATGGTCAGTACAGTGTAATGAATAGTCAAGGACTAGTGAAAGCTTGGAGAAAGGGGCAGCGTAACGAATAATCGTTGTAACGAGTAATCTCTCACCCCTTTTCTGGAATGCATAATACCGTCACTAGAGGCGGTAATGGAGCAGCTGACATTTCAGGACTTGTTGACTCAAGTTCTGAATAAATCAAGTGAAGACTGAAATTCAACTCTGAGTCGAACAAATTAAGAGCACCGCCAAGTGATGTGAAAACTGAAGTCAAATTCAGTATAACTAAAGGAATGACCCCACCTCTAACTGAGGCTATAGTTAGGGGTGCTCACTACTCCGTATTGAGTTTCCTCACGTTCTATTTACCTCCCTGAGGCGCCATCTACTGACACCTATATTGCAAATGGTTACATACATGGTTCCAAAATAAGCAAGGCAATGAATTTGTCAGAAAGTGTTGTGTACTGTTTCACGAGACAAAAAGACAATTTTACATTTAATTACATGTATGCATGATATGCACCAAGGTTTACAATTGTCGAGTATTATTAACCGCAGCAGCTCTCCTGACGTCTCTAGCGACAAGACAATGAACCCTTTATTAAAGATACCGCTGCACGGCAGTTTCCAGTGAACGCATTGGCAATGACTAACAGCGCATGTAAATTGCCATTCGTGAGAAATAGATTCAGTTAGAAAGTGTAAAAATGCTTCTATTGTCGTTACTTTCGATGAATTATCGATTACAGAAACTTTCTTTACTTCGTGCTACGGTGAATTTGTTTAACATAGATCATACACCGACAGCTGCAAAACTGAGAAAGTAGAGGAGGGATGGGACAGCGTGGACACTTCTCTGTAGTTTATTTTTCACTTCACGTGGAGACAAAACTGTAGCCTAAAACTATACTCATCAGATGGCCTGGTGTCCTGGCTATCAAATGATATACTGTACGCTTAAAAAACACTAAAAATAAAACCAAACAACCGTGAAAACTGGAGGCACCTCCGACTGTCCAAAACGAGATACCGGGGATACAATTGGGACTTGGGTGTAGTGCGATTTGACCGTGTGTTTTGCCATAAGAAAACTAGTCGATTGCCTTTTTTAAAAATACATAATAGACTTGAAATATCTAAACGAAACTTAACAGTTATACACCCTTTCGATATAGGAATCATCCTAGCTCAAGTTATTGCAAGGAAACTCACGATTTTGTAAAAATGATTATTCAAACAACAAAAGGCAATGCAAATGGCTCAGTCCAAATCGCAGTAAATCATCCCTTTGGAGTTTAAAATCTCGTGCAAAATCAGGACAGCGATTTTAGAAAAAACCTTTGGACGAGTTATTCTCTAACTTATCAGCTACATAAAAGTAATTTTTATTTTATTTTTAGATACATATTATGAGTGGTACAACGAAATAAACAGGACCCGTTTCTTATAAAAAGTGCTAAAAATTCAGTTTTTATTTATTTTCTCAAAAACGGTTCAACATTTTTCGACGAAAATTTCCTCGTGTAAGCTTCGTCGTATTCACTAAGGGTACGATTTTTTCAGATCTAAACCTGTCGTAGTTCATTAGTAATGATTTTTGTACGGTTTGTCCCACGTGTAAACTGTCCCATCCCTCCTCTATATAGGGGAGAGTCAGGCTGGTTTGACACACTTTTTGCTTTTTCTTTTGCCGTTCCGTTAGTTACCAACAGATTTTAATGTTTCTAAGGTATTTCATTAGAGAAATCTTTCAGGCAACTAACACATGTTTTTCTCTCGCCTGCTGTAAGCTGTATTGGAATTGTGATTTTTCAGCCAGAAGTCACTTTTTTTTCATAGCCAAGATTTTGGAAGGTGCTTTGACACACACCGATTATGCTATGACACAGAAACGCACTTTGCTTGTATCATCCGTTTATTGAGGTATTCTCACACCAAATAACTTCGTATGAGGAAACACGTTGACGGCCAATCAAATAGGGGACACTGGGTTATACATCAAAAGTAAAGTCGAAAAAAATCGTCTAAATAATGGTACATTTCGCGTACTGGATGAAGTGTTTAATGAAACTCTTTCCAAATATCTCGCCTGTCGTCCAGCCACTTGGGTTCGCAGCCCCGGCGGATGATGGAGGTGCTCCAATAAGCATTGATTCCCTAAAGTTTACACGGGGAAATATGAAAAACGGGGGTAAAGCTGTTCCCAGGGCATTTACAGCACCGACGAGTGTCACAAGTATTCCTCTTTCGCCTGAGGTTACTTGTCTTAGTTGTTTGATTCCTTTTCCGGCTGTTACGTTTGGTGGGACGTGCACCGTGGTGACTGCTGTTTCATCGATATTATAGATGCTTTCAGGGCCGAACTTGTACCTTGTCATTACTCTTTCCAAGTTACTGTAGAAGACATTGACGTTTTCTCTATTGAAACTCGTGGATCGCGTCAAGCTACAAGCTTCTGGTTTGCGGAGACTAAGTTCAGGCCTCCTGGCCATGAATCCGTAGTACCACACCTTACCAGCTTTTTCGTTGATCTGCCATGATTTCGGAACTTTCTTCTCGTTCGCTGTAGCAAACTCATACGCGAATTTCCTAAACTGTTCTTTGGTCAGACCATAGTGAATTTTTGACGCTCTGAGTAGGTAGTTGGCCAACAGTGTTTCTTCTTCATCGGTGAAAACATTTTCTTTCATTACCTTCTTTACTACTTCTAACCAGGGAAGATCTTTCGATTTTTGCTCTTTTACGTAGCGAGCTAGCGTCTTGAAGGGTACCCCGCATGCCTGGCCGGCAGATCTAATTGACTCTCCTTTTTCAATCACTAGGATCACGGCAGTCTTCAAGTTTTCATCAGTATATTGTCTTCTCTTCTTCAAATCACTCATGTTTCTGATAAAAAGAACACAATTTAAGCAAAGCACCTGTAGACTACAATCCAGTCCTAGAATTCGTAAACTCCAGTAATAAAAGTCTTACCCCATGTTATTTCCTTGAGTTCTTTTGTCTACGTAAGTTGGAGCATGCATAATACGAAACTTTACAAGCAAGTTAAAAAAAATTCCCTAGTATCTAGTTCATGGTAAAAATTTCTATATTGTTACTGTCTATAAACCGAATGCAGATAGGTACTATAACACGTGTCAAACTAGGGATACTACAAATGTGTCATAGTGCAAGCCACCGCCATTTTGAAGCACATGTCAGTTTTCTTCAAGAAGGTGGTGAATTTTACGCAAGTCATCACGGTTTAATGTTCCTGAAACTCAACTGTACCTCCTCTGAAATACTGACAATTTTAAGTCCCATACAGCCTGATTGACGGAGTTCAGTTTGCGGCAAAAAACACAAGTTGGGAAAGTGAAAAACTAGTTAAAAATTCTAACCTCGCTTCCTTGGAATCTTTGTTTGCTGTGACTCCGTTGAGACATTAGCACAATAGATGGTTCTGTCCACTATTTTTCTTTTTCGGAAATTATCAGTAGTTTTTACAATAAGACCACTGTTTCAAAGTATAACCGTGTCATACTACCCGACTCTCCCCTACAGTAAAAGCATTCTAATAGAAACGGAAGCTATTCAGAAAGTCGTTCTCAGGGGACATTTTTGTGCGGAACAGAAACTCCACACGAAATAAAGTATAAATTATAGTGCAGAGCTGGTGCAAAAAATCAATGGGCAGAGACCCTTCGAAACACCGCAGAAAACTCAATCACCATGACCGCAAAACAAGAGAGAAAATGAAATTCTTTAAACAAACCTTTCTTTCCTTTACCAGAAGAAAAGTTTAGATTCCAATTGTAAATTTAAGTTCATGGACGAACGTCAAAGTGAGAGGCCTTCACGTCGTATTTCTTATATTCTTTCTAATTTTAAACGTTTTTACTGTTCTTTCTTCTTTTCTACCTTTTTTTTCTTGTTATATTTCGTTTTTAGTCAGAAATGATGGGCTAAAGCATAAAGGGTCCGCGTAGCACGCTTTAAAGTAAAAATACGGTAGGATGATTTCATTTTTTCTCCATTGAATGTTTTCCATGATCTGTGATAAGAAAAACTGTAGTTTTTGCTGGGTGCATTAGCAGGAGCTTAAAGTGCGAATTCTTCTTTCTTGTGAGTCGGAAATATTGGAATGACAAGAGAACAAGAAGGCCAAATCTGTTATACTGTTAGCTCATACTCAACTGTTGATGGTTCTTGCCGATACTCCGAGATTTTCAAAAAAACCTCACCAAAAAAGTCATATTTTGTCATATTGCATTAATTTTGAAATAATTTACAATGCTTGTCGAGTTACGGATTTACGTAAGTCACGAATTGAAAAAGTACTATCAAGAGTAGAACGTAGTTTGAATTACAACGAAAGGTAATGATAATGAACGAATTCGTCAAATGCTCTTTTTGCTTATTTATCTAACGCAAATAATTTAACATTAAAACATAAATTACGTAAAAAGAAAAACTAGAATACTTATTTTTTAGTCGTTCTATCAATCTGTAAATCAAACTCGTACTATAAATTTTGAAGTTATGGTCTCAACATAGGCTTGCGCCTTTTGTTGGTTCTATCAATCACTCACGCATAAACAGGAAGTTAAATTTTCAACAAAAACTTTTTAAAAAACGAGTGGGAGAAAGAAAAGCATGAGAGTAAACTATTGTGTGTGCACTGTAGTTTGGTCTTCGGGGGGTTTGCAGCTATCTGATTGCGGCTGCTAATTGCAAAATACGTCAAGGCCATGGAAAAGTTTTGGACTTGTTAGTAGGTTTTCAGTGTTAGACTGTACTTTGAGGAGCACAACTTCCGAATTACGACTGTTTCTCTTTGTTTAGAAGGTTGCAATTGAAAAGGAGGTGAGTGAGGTTCTCTCTTGCTTGCTCTACAAAGGGACATTTCCATAGTCACGGTAACTTATTGGAGTATAGCTAAAACTCTTTCAGAATTTTACTCGGGTATTGCACGGGTACAATGCAGTATTTTGGGTCACGTAAAATACTGAAGTTTTTAGCTAGTTTTACCTAAGTATTTGTCCGGTTATTTAACGTTTTTGGATTCGCTGACTCGTATTTTCGATACTGTTCTTTAACGGCAAAATCCGCGAGTAGACAATAGACGAAAGTGTTAACAATATAGTTATTACAGAATAGAGGATCATTTATGGGTTATTAGCATTTGCGTATTATCAAAGGGTATACCGGAGAAGTACAGTGCTGAGCAAAAAACCTTTACATGGGATTGCGCAGAGGTCTAATCTAGCCTCGAGAGGCTGATTTACTTTCATTAACAGCCGAAGGATTTCGAACGAATCAGTTACTTGGGGAAAGGTAGACCGCGCAGTTTGAAAATCTTCCACGTAATTATGTAAAAAGTATTCGTATTGCGTAATTATTTTAGCCATGAAATATGCAAAGAATGTTTCTTTTGAATAATTATTATTAATATAAATTAGGGACGAAAATTTTCTTCAGCTGTCTCAGAATTTCGACATCGAGAGGAAAGGTTAAATAAATTTACGTGAACTGTAGTTGAGCTGCAAACAAATTAGTCTTCACAATCAAGATTAGACTATCAAAACAGACAGCAGCAAAATGTTTTGAGAGAAATAATAAATAATGCAGATATCAACCATATATATGACACTATGTGTTCTGATTGCGTAATCGAGCAATATTTTTGCAACAATACCAATGGCGTAACTTATGCAACAATTCGTGTTATATTCTTTTTTTCCTACAAAATCGAACACTTTCAATTTTCGCGGTCTACCATCACTTCGACAGCGATTGGCGACTCGTCTGTGCTTAATGAAAGTTAATCAGCCTCAGGAGGCTAGATTAGACCTCTGTGCAATCCCATGTAAAGGTTTTTTTGCTCAGCACTGTACAGTGCTGAGCAAAAAATATTGCTCGATTACGTAATCAGAACACTTAGTGTCATTGATATTTTTTATATTTACATTATTTATTATTTCTCACAAAACATTTTGCTGCTGTCTGTTTTGATAGTCTAATCTTTATCCCTAATTATATCAGCAATAATTATTCAAAACAAATATTCTTTGCATATTTCATGTCAATAATAATTACGCAATACGAATACTTTTTACATAATTACGTGCCAAGGTTTTCAAACTGCGCGGTCTACCTTTCACCAAGTAACTGATTCGTTCGAGACCCTTCCGCAGTTAATGAAGGTAAATCCGCCTCAGGAGGCTAGATTAGACCTCTGCGCAATCCCATGTAAAGGTTTTTTGCTCAGCACTGTACTGTACATTAAGGTAATACTGCGGTATAGTGTGTTCCAAATTATCGTAGATAAACCACAGTAGACGTAAAGTTATATCGTAAAGCTTTACGTATTACAAAAGCAAAACCCAAGTATTACTGAAGCAATTTTTTTTTCTTACGGGCAGCTACGAGTCACATCTACTTACCTGCTTGAGATAATGGTTTTGGTAGTTTGACGTGAATGACTCCACAAACAGATGGCGAAGCATTGTGAACCTTCAGTAGTTTCATATACCCATCTAGTTCACCATGTTGCCATCATTGCGCCAGATTTCCTTGAGAAGAGTTCCTCTAGAGAGGGATGAAGTAGTTAACCAGACTTCCATTGGCTGTGTTTCCACGCCAACTTGTTGTTGAATTTTGTTGAAGTATCACGTTGAATTATCGAGTTGAAATATCAACCCAAGTTGGTGGACTCGCCTGTTTCCACTGGCCAAACTTTAGTTCAAAGAGAGGTTTGGGAGGGGTTTGTCAACTTCAATTCGTATCAGAGATCTTGACCAGAAGTGGCGAGTTGGGGTACGTTTCGCGTCGAGACTCGAGAGGGAGGGAGGTGCAATGTAAATAAAGCGTTAGTGTTGTGAAGACTTTGTTTTTGTTTACAATATTCCTTGCGTAACATTATATCACAGAATTAGACAGAACGATTCGTAGTCCTCAATTGCAAGTTATATCGCTTTCAACCTTAAATCGATTGAGTAATATTTAGTCCAATTGGGACGCGAGTTGACTAAGCCCGACTCCCACGTTGAGCTGCCAGTGGATACACAGCCATAGCCAGTCGTCTTGCTCTTGCTTACCCGATGCGTGTGACAGTTGCTTTTGAGTTTTAATGCTGTTGACCATTCATGCCAGTTGCAGGATACATGACTCCCTAGGGCGTCAACTTTAGTCTTAGCTTTGAATGGTAGAGGAGGGATGGGACAGTGTGGACACTTTTCTGTACTTTTATTATTTACTTCACGTGGAGACAAAACTGTAGCCTAAAACTACACTCGCCGGATGGCCTGGTATCCTCGATATCAAACGAGGTATTGTACGCTTGAAGAACACTAAAAATAAGACCAAACACCCATGAAAACTGGAGGCCCCTCCGACTGTACAAAACAAGATACCGTGGATACAATTGGGACTTGGGTGTATTGCGATTTGTCCGTGTGTTTTGCCATAAGAAAACTAGTCGATTGCCTTTTTTAAAAAAATACATAATAGACTTAAAATATCTAAATGAAATCTTATAGTTATACTCCCTCTCGATATAGGAATCATCCTAGCTCCAATTAGTGCAAGGAAACGCATGATTTTGTCAAAATGATTATTGAAAAAAAGGCAACGTTTTAGGGGCGCGGCTATATCACGAACTGTAAACTGTTAGCTGAATGCGGGTGCGCAGCGTTGCCAAGTCGTTTTCCACAGCATGTTTTCAGTAGTCAAAACGGCTCTTTCCAAAGCGTACTAAATCATCACTTTGGAGTGTAAAATCTCGTACAAAATCAGGACAGCGATTTTTGAACAAACCTCTGGAGGAATTATTCTCTAACTTATCAGCTACATAAAAGTAATTTTTACTTTATTTTTAGATACGTATTATGAGTGGTACAACGAAATAAACCGGACCGCCTTCTTACAAAAAGTGCCCAAAATTCAGTTTTTATTTATTTTCTAAAAAACGGTTCAATATTTTTTGACGAAAATCTCCCATATGAGCTTCATCGTATTCAATAAGTGTACGCTTTTTTTCAGATTCAAAACTGTCGTAGTTCATTAGTAATGATTTCTGTACGGTTTTTCCTACGTGTAAACTGTCCCATCCCTCCTCTAGACTATCCGTTTCGACGTCGAAAGTTGCGATCGGGGTCGTGGATAGCACTAGAAACAAGAAGTATGGGCCAAGCAACACAAGTATGTCATCGGGTCGTCTCTTTCTGACGTGTAACATCAACCCGTGACATTTTTGCAACGTTGGGGCGAGAGCCAATTGTCAATCGGTGGGGACGTGGAAAATTTGACGTCCAAGCAATGTAAAAAAAACAACGGTCTGTTGACTCGAATTTGCTAATTTACTACAGCTGAACTTTCATCGAACTCCAGAGAAAAGATAAAGAAGGTCTATTGGCCGAAAAAACTAAACCAATTTACTTCTGCAATGAAAACAATAGAGCTGATCGACTTTAAATAAACATAAATGAAAATTCTCCATGGACGAGCTCATGCCATACTTTTAAGGAACCCAGGTCCAGAAAGGGCTCGTAGCGACGTTACCTTTACGTGAAAGGTACGTAACAAGTTGACGACACGTTTCGACGTCGTTAACGTCGATTCAACCATTTTTTCGACCATGTTGTACTACTTGGGACGGTATACCTGGGTCTTGATTCAGAGGCGGTGCACCACGCCGGGTAACCGTAGGCCAGCTTGGAAACAATAGTTGGCTGCAACATAATAGTGCGTACCTGTGAACAACTGATGGACTTGGACACTGCAGCTAGATCTTCCGTTTGCTATGCTGTCAAATCTGAAAAATTCTGCCACGTTGTTTACATGCAAGATCCAAACTTTAATATTATTTTAATTAGTTCTCGTGCAGCACGAGACAAACAATTAAATTCCTGTTCTTGCAGACTGTAACTTAAACCTTCTTCATTTTATAAACAAGCCGAACTGGATAGTTTAGCTCGCTTGTAGGCTAGAAAATCTTTGGGGGGCATATAAGTGTATACGATATTTGGTCCGTTCTTGTTTGTTGGAAAGCTCTCTATTTTCTTAGCTGGAGTATGTTATTACCAAACGAGCTTCGTTTTCCACCGATGGCGCATATAGTGTTTGAAACGCTGGTGCTGAAACAGGAAACCAAGAGTGCGGTCCAACTCGTCGATACTCAAAGCAATAGATATTTCGATAACGAGCTCTTTCTTAGTAGTATTACTTTTCTGGATATTTCTCACTAGAAGAGTACTACTTCAGGTACAAGAATAAAACAGTGTGTTTCTCTTAACGTAAAACGAAATTGGACAAAACTTACTACCCAAAACACAGCTAAAACTATTTTACGTCTTAAAAAACGTGTTTACGCCTTAAAAATAACCCGTGAAGATAAATAAATATTAACGATCTCTAAACAATTAACAACCTAGTATGAATGAAATTCAAAATGAAAATAAAGAAAGTAAAGGTGACATTGACGCTACAAATTTTGTGAAAATAAACGAAATAAAAGTGGTAAAAGTCGATTCGAGCTAGATTCGTTCTTTATTTTTCATGAGTTGAGTTAATGACTGCCGAGGTCAATCTAGCGCATAGTGAAAATTACTGCCTGCTATGGCTTCATATCTGGTGCATACATCCAGTAATGGTGCTGTCACCATCCATCATTTTATGGAACGTCTTGAACGGGCACTAAGACAGTCGCTTTGCGCGCATATCCGGCCTCACGAGCATTGCTAATGAAACGTAATTAAGAAGCAGCTGTCCACACGCACGTACTGTTAATATTCCTCTAATGGTTCCCTGGCATTGTCAATACGAATCCATCTCTAAATGTAACACAATAGGAGCCATGCAAGTTTAGCTTCACTTGTCTTGTTTCTTAATAGGAGAGAGCAGAAATTGTATAGGCAGCGTGATGCATGGGGTTTTCATTGTTCTATTTTTTACTTCTTTTTCCAAACTACAAAGGCTGTCGCCAATTGCTGGAATCGCAATTTAAATAATTAACATGCAAGCTTAAGAATTTTTACACAAGAACCTATGGTAAAATCTCGGAAAACTGTCTCGCATTTAAATATAAAAAACTACAAATGTAATATTGCAAACGTAAGTCTAGAAATGAAACTTTACAATGAGAATGTCAAAAGTTATAAATCTTTACATGGAAAATATTTTAGAATATTTCACCACTGGATTCAAATTTAACTTTATACACGACAAACGCTTTAACGTGCGCGTTCTAATAGAATTGGCATCATGATACTGAACAGCAGAAATCCTTTAAGAATTTCAAGCGCCGAAATTGCGACAAATTACCCCAAGTCCGCGAGTCGTTAAATTTTCAGAGTTACGAACTACCATTTATATAACGGTAGTGATCAAAACGTGTACAAAAGTAAACGATGTTTTCGAAATCTATGTTATCAATTCGGGAACTATCAAAACACTACACTTTAAAAAATATAGAATTTTCATAAGAAACAAACTGGAGGCACACGACTCAATGGACATGTAAACATACATGGCCATCTCGCGGAACTAGGTACAACAACACGCTTAAAAGTGTTGCAGCCTACCTTGCCAATGTTTGGGATCTTATTTTTCTTCAGATCTTAACAATTTCGCTGGTTTTGCAAGTCTTCCACCTTTTTTTTTCCTTGTATTTGGCCCGCGTAGGCTTATGCCTGTTGCCGGCATCCATTGATACAAAAAAATTGCACTAGCTCAATAAAACATATAAAAAGTGTAGTACAAAATAACAAAAGGGTATGCTGGGAAACATTTGGAGGGAAAGAGTCGGAAAGGGTAGGATAGGTTAATTCAGGTAAGGACGGGGTGGGAGAGGGGGTAAGAGAAGTAGGAAGGGGGTCAACTTTTGGGTGATGCAGTTGGGATTTTGGTAGGGCGATGAGAGCTGTAGGTCTTAGTTAGATCTTGGTTGCTTTATTCATAAAAGCCAGCAAAGCAGGGAAGATTTCTTTATTCGTGAGAAGTTCTTGTGGATTGAAGTGTAAGCGACGTGTGCCTAACTCCCTCAAATAAACTTAGTGTAAACTAAATAAGTGTAATAAGTTTAGTGTAAACTAAATAGGATCGCTCGCTCCCTGTTTAGTTTACGGCAGTGAAACAGTAGGTGCGGCAGATCTTGTGTTGCTTGGTCCTGGCAGGAACATAGCTCCGACTGTACCTTACCGATGCGCCTGAGGTAGGATTTGGTTGGAAAATGCGTTGTTCGAATTTGCATCATCTTGGAGATGATACTCCTTCGCGCTTTCGTGTCAACAATGCTGTGATGGGAAGGACTGATGTTCAAGTCTTGCAGGGGGCTTTTTGCGTTCTCCCATCGATTCTTCCATTCCCCAATCATCGAATCTTCGTTCCTATCTCAGGGCCTCGGCTAAGCACGTAGGTGTACTCTTCCAGGAAGCTGTCGCCAATATTCTTGCTCTTTCGGTACAAGAGGTGTAGGCTGTGTGTCTGGCTGTGTCCGGCAGTGTTGGCCAATCCCACCAATATCTAGCTGCGTAGTATCGAATTACTGTGGCTTCCAAAAGTAGTTCTAGTGGTGGGAGACCCGTCTCAACTTCCAATGCTACTGTAGGCGTCGTTCGCAAGGCTCCTGTTATGATTAACAGTCCTCGCCTGTATGCTTGGGTGATTGGACGTAGCGCTGAAGTAGAGACGTTACACCATGCCGGGTAACCATAGCGCAGCTTTGACGTAACTGCAGCCTGGAAGAGAGTCCGTATCTGGGCGCAGGTAACGGACTTACTGATTCTCGTAAGTTTTTGGATTCTTTGCAGAATCTGATTGCTTTGTGCTGCCATTAGAGCTATATGTTTCGTCCAACGTAGCTGGGAGTCATACACCAAGCCAAGGTACCGCACAGAGTTCTTGGGGTGGATTGTTGCAGTTCCCCAGGTCAAAGGAACGTTTTCTCCAGTTCGTTTTCTTGAGAAATGGATAAGCTCGGATTTATCTTTGGAGAACTCCAGACAAAGTCTTTTCCCCCACTTGTCAAGTGCTGAGAGATTGTTGCTTAAAAGGGTAACATCTCTCGCGCTTGACGGACCTGAGGTTTCAAGGAGTAGATCATCAGCAAACAGTTGAGCAGTAATACGTTTTCGTTTGATAACGTTCAATGATCCATTAATATAGGCCAGGAAGAGTATCGGGGATAGAGGGGAACCTTGGGGCACTCCTTTTCTGATAATATGTGTGTCGCTCTTCTCCGACCCGTGTATCACATATGCTTTGCGCTCTTCTAGGAAGCTCATGATCCAATCCACAATTTTCCCTGGACCTTTCATCTTCCGGAGTTCTTTCGTTAGCTTGTCATGTTTGACGTTGTCGAACGCACCTTTGATATCCAAGAGCAGTGCTGTATGCACTTTTCTTCTATCAAAACTCTCAAGCACAGAATTACTAAGAGACATGAGCGCATCTGTTGTTGATCTCCCTGGTCTAAAACCCCATTGCATGTTTGATAAGAGCTTGTTATCCTCCAGATATGCTTGTAGTCTGTTGGCCATGGCTTTTTCCAACATCTTTCCAAGGATGGGCAAGAGAGCAATCGGGCGAAAGCTTTTAATCGTAGTGTAGTTCGCTTTGCTAGGTTTGGGGAGAGGTAGAACTTTCGCCGTTTTCCATACTTTAGGGAAATAGCCCAGGGAGAAAGATGCGTTGTAAACACCGACGACTGATCTTGCTATAGTATCCCAAAGTGCCTTAAGGACAATAGACTGAATATCATCCTTTCCGGCAGCTTTGTTTAGACGCAAGTTTCGAAGGATAATTTCGATTTCCCCCTCGGAGAATTCAGCTTTCGATGAGGAGCGAGTAAACCCTCTGGGATGAGGCCGGCGATGGGAGGTTTTCCTGGAAGGTAGCTGGGTTCCCAAGACTGGCACTCCTTCTAATAGATTCGTCGCAATGTAATTTAGCTTCGAGTGGGTATCTGGAAACGGACTTCCGTCTTCTTGACGGAGAAATTCAAACCGATTTCGATTATTCTCTTGTCTGAGAGCTCGGTCCAGATTCCAGATAATTCGGTTGTCCGGAGTATTCATCTTGTTGGCCCAGTAGGTATCGCGGTAATGCCTTGTCTTTGCTCGATAAAGGTTTCTGGTTGTCTTCCAAGCAGCTTCCAACCTCGCTCCGCCAAAGTCTCTGTAGGTTCGTAGAGCTTTTGCCGCATTCTTGCGAAGAGCCTGTAGCTCTCGGTTCCACCAAGGGTTTGTCCTGCTACTCGCGGAGCGTGTAGGTATGTTTGATACCATTGACTGCTGGATGACCGTCGTCAATTTTTCTGTTGCTCTGTCGATAGCCTCTGTGCGAGAGATCGGAAAACATGTACTGGGAATTCGACAGCTCCGTTGCAGTATCTTTTCGCAGTTTATCCCAATTTGCTTTATTATAGCACCATATGGTAACCGTTTTGCTGTGGGTGACTTGTGTAAAAGTCACTAACGTAGCTCTGTGGTCTGATTCGTTGTAGAATTCGGTTTCGTTGAGGAGACTCCAATGTACTTGAGTTACCAGTTGGGCTGAGACCCAAGTAAGGTCGATTGTTGATGACTGTCCACGTTCGTTGCGGAAAGTTGGTAAGTTCCAGTCATTAAGCAACTGTAGGTTACGATCGGCTGTGAAGTCATGGAGCTGACAGCCGGCTATATCTGGAACTTTGTCTTCCCACAGCCAATGGTGTGCATTAAAGTCTCCAGTGAATGTGTAATTTGGGCTAATGTGCTCGACTTTTTGCCAAATCTCTTTCAGCAGAGAGGATGTGTCTACTGTGTGTCTTCTGTAGACTACTGTGGTAACTATTGGTGAAGCGTTAGGGATAGCGATCTTCAATATCGCGTAGAGTCCTGAGATTTCTATGACTTGAAAGGACTGTTTGCGTTACGGAGGAGTAATACACCTTCGTAATCCAGATTTGGTTTTATCAAGTCGAATCCCAGTATTCTTGTGACTTGGAGTTTCTGAGGAGGTTCGATGATTGCAACGGCGTCCACGCCTAAGGCTTCTGCTTCGCGGGCTGTTTCTATAAGTTCGTGCAAGCTTTTGCGCACGTTATGGACTAGCAACCCAACGCTCGCGTTCATTTGCTAGACCCAGGGTTCTGTTTTTTCTCTGCTTTTTTTGCTTCGTTTGCTCTGGATGGACAGGAGTTATCAAAGGCGAAGTATTCTCCCTTGCAATTTGCGCATTTACGTGTCTTTGTTTGACACGATCGCGTGTCATGCTTTTCCGCGCATTTTGCGCACGTTGCGGTCTTACTGCGACAGGCAGCTGCCATGTGTCCAAAGCCTTGGCAGTTGTAACATTGCAGAACTGTAGGCAGTCTTATGTCTTCGACTTGAACGACACGGTTGAAAGCAAAAAGCGCTCCCTCGGCCAGAATCTTGACTTTTTCTTCCGACGATCGACAGGTGAGTTGAATTGACCCGTAGGCTTTGTTACTGTTGGGATTGAGCCATCTTGCTTGATCCTTAATGAACCCAACTTCCATGTCGGAGTTTTTGTCTGCAAGATGTTGGCAGAGCTGGTCAAGGGATTGGTCTTTGGGTAGTTGATGAATAACTACCGTTAGATTTGGTTGACGGGTGACTGTTTTTACTGGACCAAGACTAGCCAATTCGGAGGACTTTAGGAAGGGTTCAGCTATTGCTCTTTCCTCTTTGGTTCTATAAGTGAGAGCAAGGTCTCCTTTTTTGGTTTTCCATACCAGTACAGGTTTGGGTATCTCTGGGCATGCTCTGGCTAGATCTTGTTCTACAGTCTCCAGAATTTCTTTCCTGGGTAATGACTTTCCGCGTTTCTCCGTGTCTTGCTGTTGGATAAACAGCGTCTCTGATTTTTCCGAAGAGATTTCAGCTCCGATTTGTTGGCCATTCGTTGTGGGTGCGTTTATCTTGCTCGAAGACATGGCGCGGCGCTTCAGGGCTTGTGCGTACGATTGCACCTTTTCGTTTTCCATGGGCGATGAATTCTTCTGGATTTCTTGTCGGAGGGATTTTACCTCCTCCGACAAAACCGTCACGAGGCGCACCAGGTCATTGTTAGACTCCTTCAGGGTAAGTACAAGTTGGGTTAGTTCTTCTAGTTTCGTCATCTTATCATTCGAGTAGGGATTCTCTTTTGGCGTCTGTTTTTCTGGCGAAAAATCTTGCGGGGTTAGCGTAACGTCAGCTAATGCATGTTCAGGAGGTTCCAGTCTCAACTGCTTTTCCGCTTGTTTTGGTTCTTGCTCTTGGGAGTCTATAGGAATGTTTTTCCTTTTTCTCTGTTCCTCTCCAATACTCAGTCTTCTGGCAGCTTGTCTAGCAGGCTTACACTCTTCGCAATATTTTTGATTGTGGTGATTTCTCTTATATGGCTCGTCGCGTTTAGCGCATTTGATTGTTGCGTCAGTTGTGGCTGCAGTTGCACAATCCTCCATAAGGAGGCGGGGTTAGAAGAAAGTGCCAAAAGAGACTTTGGAGAGTGCAGTTTTCAGGACCAGAAAGGCAATTGTCCGCAAAGTTTTGACTAAATCACAAACACTGCTTCGAACAATTGGTTTTTCGACACAGAGTGAATGGATTAAATGACCAATTTCAGGTGATTTGATAAGGGAAAAGAAAGCACTTACAAAAACACGTCCAACTTTCGCGGCTGTAAACAGCGCCCCCCAGTCTTCCACCTTATCTAAATATGGAATTCTTCGAAAAAGTTCATGCGGTTTGAAAAGATCTATCCATTCATACGTTAAGAATGAAAAACCAATACGTAAATATACCAGAGCTTAATATACCTAAATGAACATCGATTCTCAATCACCGATATCGATTTATAGGATAGCTTGTAGTAAATTTTGGAGAGTCTCAAAGACTTGACGGCGTCTAGGACAAAAAAAATGGCGCTTCCGTGGTGAAACAAATCAACTGCATAATCTTACATGGAAAACAACAAAACTCAAACGAAATAAAAACCAAGCGAGAATAAATTGAAGTGTTTTCACATTCAAATATTAGGAGTAGAAAAAACCTTGCAGCTTCTTTTAAAGAAATAATCTGTCATGCAAAATGGCGCCCTTTCAGTGGGCGTCAATTGCGAATGTGCATGGTAGCGTTATTAAAATGGGAACTGGCGCAAACATAAAAAAGTTGGCACTGTACTGTGAAATTTTCTTGGCCGTCTAAACAGACAACAGAAACTTATCTCTGTAGCAACTGTTCTTTGAAACTGGATCAACAGAATTCACCACAGATGGCGTAATTCACTAATTATCCAATGGCTATTTATACAATGGACTGTCGCTATTTTGAGTCTGTTATGACGTTTTCCCTCTATTTTACTCACTCCTCTGTTGGATGCTTGAAATGACATAAAATTAACGTTATTGACGACTAATATGATGTCTTTGATTTCTTAGAGGTTCTGGAAAATACAATAGCTGAATTTAGTACATTTGCGTGCGACGGGCACAAAAAAATATCAGTTGCCCTTTGGCGAAGTAGATAATTGGATAATCCATTTTTTAGTCGATAAATTACATTTTCCTTTGTCTAACAATGATGTATGATATTAGAGTCCGCCTGGGCTCATCTTTCCTTTTTGTCTCCTTTTTTCCTAGGCTATGCGGCCGCCGCTTTACTGGCTCTCATCTTCGCTGTACCTTTCTCAGGGCGAATATTGCTGCACAATGAAGTGGGACCTTGGTCAAATTACCCGCAAGCATTTTTCCACACACATATGGAACTTTTCCTAGGGAACGCTTGCCTCGGTAACTTTTCTCTCCTTATTTGAACTAAATTATTCTACGCTCTGCTACTTTTGTACTGTGCTGTGTTACCCTTTTATACTGAAAATAAAACAACCTGCGTTCTTCTGTAATTTCAACAGCAGGCTTGGGCGGACTTGGAGTTGAACTGGACTTAAGTCCGGATCAAGTTCATTTTTTGGCAAATTGCGGAGTTGAACAAATCCGACAAGCAGGGGCGGGCCGAGAGTGTTCACATTGGGGGGGTGGAGACCCGATTTTTACCGACTGTAGAATAATATACTTTTTACGAATTTCCAAGTCTGGTATAGCAATTAAAAACACATCTTGCTTTAACTCTACGAGATTTATTAGAAAATCATAGCTGTTAACATTTCAATTAAAGACAAACTCTCCTGTTTTTCTTTGCTCTCCATCGCTCCAACACGTTGCTAATATCAATTTCGTCCGAAACGTCTTTCTCGGACGCCAACAGTAGGAGATTTTCTAGTCGTTCGTCACTCATGACCGACCGGAGGGAGGTCTTTATAAGTTTGAGCTTGCTAAAGCCACGTTCT
>JAHZNP010001283.1:0-22294 GCA_020615345.1 Triops cancriformis
TATATATGTCATATATGCGTGTCCCTGTACTCGTGACTTGTTTTCTTGTTGAAGACGTTGGCACTGGAGAAAAGAAAAGGTCCTAGGACTTTTAGCAGAGGTAGAGGAATGCATAGCAATGGTGCCGTAATTACCCCGACCCACAACGCAAAACAGGATGCGTGACGTGAAGGAGATGGACCGTCGACCCACTTTGCCAATAGACCGGAGAACTCTAGAGGGAAAAAGGTACTAAGGCAAAAGAAACCCTATAACTTTGGGAGACCCAAACGCTCGGATGGGTACCTTGTCTTGTCTCCATTACTATCATTAAAACATGCTAATAAGTCGTAAGAAAATGAAGAGCTGCTTTTTCCCGTCTCTCGAGCACTCGCACAAGAAAAATTTCTAACCACGTTTCATTTTTCTTTTTTTTTTCTTTCTGTTTTTATTTCTACCAGCAGACTAAATTAGAGGCGAGAAGTCTGACAAGGACAAGGTGACAAGGTCGTTAGATATTGTCATGTATTTAGTAACGGTGTTGGGGTTTCAGCCCAACAGCAAAAAGCTACCAAAAATAGGGAACGAAAAGAAGAATGGGAACTGGGAGATGCCAGAGGTGCCAAAAATTTACATTTCTGGGAAGGTGATAGTGATACAGCAGTCTCGTGCTACAGGGAGCTCCCAAAGGGGAAATTGATAATGGTCTCCTCCAGCAACTGATGTAACAAAAAGCGGCTGGGAGAGTCAAACTGAAGCTGAGAAACTGTTTTCCATGCACGCGAAGATATTTTTTTCCCTTCTTGGGATCAAAGGTAAGTAACTAAAGGAGAGCGTTCAAGAAAAGAGTCTTCAGGTGCGTGCCTCCGCGTTTCCCACCGGTACTATTTCTTCCCAGGAATTTAGGCTCTTAGCTACGATGCCTGATCCCGCGGCGTATAAAACAGCCTTTGAAAGATGCTAAGCGGACGTCAATTTCGCCTTCCTCTAACTAAAACATGATGGAGACATAAGACACTCCCTATGTAAGGCGCTATTTTGAAGTTTAGAAGGATAGCGATATACCGGATCATGGTGGTACAGTTCCATGTAGCACGACGGGGAAATACATTCGCGGACACAGCTGATGCGATCAATACCAGTTCGCTGGAGACAGTACGGCGTTTGGTTGCACGCGGCCTCGTATTCGTAATAAAACTTTTCCTAAGTTCCAAGGGATATTGAGCTGATAGTTTCTGGGGAGGAATTTAAAGATTGAGTTAGTGTAACAAAGTGGGTTTTTACGTTCTTGGGAGTATCTTTGTAGCGATATTCGGGGAATTTGAATACAACGAAGCCATTATCGGAGTGATCGGCAGTACGGGAGTCTTCTTCATCCGAGAGGCTTTCACCGCTTTGGGACTCGTTTTGCTCAGCGTGGAGATAAACAAAGGTGACGCAGAGTAAGACGAATGTGTGAAAACACTTCATGTTGGCCGCACTAAGGCCACGGAACTGTCTCAAAACTCCTGGCGTCTCTATTCCTATTGCTGCCTATGCTGAACATCCCTAAATCGATAAGCCGTACCCTACCCCAGAGGCGGAAAGCTAAAGGGATTTCATCCCTCCACCCCTCTCCGCAAAAATGCGGATGATAAAGAGAAATGGGCCTATTTTTCTTTATAATAGCACGTTATAGGGATTTAACTTACCCATTTCTGGCGGAAAAACTGAGAGGTGCGCCACAGTTGCTGTTGACTAGTTCGGATGCAGGCCACGCAAGCGCGTTCGATTCTGAGGACGCCATGGTGGTGAAACTGCGCTGAACAATGTGGGAATTTCTTTTAAATGTTCATGTTCATGTGAAGGATGCCCCTTTGGGAACTTTTAGTTTCTTTTAAATAATTGTAAATAAATTTTGTTAGTAAGGTGTCAAAATTGAAACTTTCTGTAGAATAATTTAAGAGATCACAGAACAATCACACACTGGGAAAAGAAATCAACTTTGAGCGCCAAAACGGAAAATGCGGAGCTTGAACCGCGAACTGAAAGCAAGTTAAGGTGTTTGTTCGAATTTGTTCGAAAAAAGCTTTTGAAATCCTTTCTCATATATTTTTTAAAACTATTATAGCTACGTAGAAAGTTGTAATTCTTGCAGATGCTTGTAGTTGAAAGATGTGGGAGATAAGCTAGTGGATGGAAATGAAATCTCGCATTGAAAACACTTATTGAGCCTATATGTGATTTAACTATTTTATGATTTTTATGTATAGTATATTTTAAATGTCATAAAGGATTACAAATAAATAAAAGAAGTTTAGGGTTAATTTAAACTGAAGTTTTTTACTCGGTTGGGGGTTTTGGAGAAACTAGTTACTCGAACTTTCACTAGGTGACGGCACCTACCTAATTGATTCACATGCATTCCAAGAAGAATAACAACGATTGCACACATACATAACCTTGCCTTGGACAGTGATGTGCGAATCCTTGAAATACTGAAGTTGACAGTATTAAGTAGAACAGTGGTGACTGTTAATTCTTTAGTGATTGAAGAGTTTTGCAAACAATTGTGCAATATTTTCGCTTTACTTGGCTGGGATATTACCCCAAAGCCAATTAATATTTGGGTGCGATGGCAGAAGCTGCAAATCCTTCATCTCCTGCTACTACTTCAGTTATCCGGTCTCCTAACTTAAAGTCCCGTGAACAAGCCAACTCTCCTCCCGCATCTCCCAGAAACCGGAAACGCACAAACTCAACAGCATCCACAGCTTCCAACGGCAGCACGGGTGAAGCATGTTGCGCCATTTGTTTAGGCAAACCCGAAAATAAATGTTACACCAACAGTTGCCTCCACCACTTCTGCTTCGCTTGTTTGTTAGAATGGTCCAAAGTACGTTCTTCAAGAAAATAAACACCTTTTCTTATCCCAAACCATGTTGTTACTGCCTTATAACATTCATTCTTTCCTTTCTTTACAGGTCAAGCCAGAGTGTCCGTTATGCAAGCAGAAGTTCAAGTCTATCATCCACAATGTCCGCTCTTTAGAAGAATTCGACGAGTATCATGTCCGCGCCATCCCAGAGGAAGTTAATCCCGACTTGCTCAGTCGTTTCCGCTACCGCACCACCTTAACTTCCGACCGAAGACGGCACGACTTATCTTTCCAGCGTTCAGTCGCCTCGAACGTCATTCCCAGTCTTCCTTACCGCCACGGCCGGCGCCGCGTCGCTACCAGCGACTTTCGCCGCAGCATTTACGAAGACGATGTCTGGGCGCGACCCGTGGCTGATATCACGGGCCGGTACCGTGAAACGAACCCGGCCTTTTATCGCGAAAACCCCGCCGTCACCCATCGCCTCTTGCCGTGGCTGAACCGCGAGCTCAACGCCTTGCTCAGCGGGCGCCCTCGGCTCCGTTCCCGGGATTGGGACATCAGCCACGTGCTGCAGACCGTCATGGACCTCATCACCAGCTACACGATGGTCAGTCCCGAATTCGCCTCCGCCGTCAGACCCTACCTCGGCCAGTACACCGACCACTTCGTGCACGAGTTCTACAATTTCGCCCGGTCGCCTTTAGACATGATCGGCTACGACATGGAAGTCGAGTACGGGCCCTATACTGCGCTCTCCACGCAAGCCAACGTCGGAATCCCCGTCGAGGACTCATCCGATTCCGATGACAGCGACATCGTCTTCATGGGGCGCCACCACACAGTCCCACCAGGACCCGATTTCCGCTCGCGTTTGCTCAGAGGCGCGTTTGTGCGGTGCAGTCCGCTCAATGAAACCACGCCTGCCGAAATGGATTTTACCAACATTCTTCGCTACCTCAACGAGAACCGCCCCTTTTCGCCCCCGAGCGCCGTGCGGTCACGCGGCCCAGTGGCTCTAGCACCAGCCACCCAATCGCCCCAACCAGGTCCCAGTGGATTACAACCCCGTTTCTCGCCCTCGGGGCGGAGCACCCCGGCCTTGGATTCCGACTCGGAAGATATCGAGATTGTCGACGTCTTAAAACCCAAACGAGAAAGAACGCCGGAAGTAGTCACTGTATCCGACACTGATGAGGACAATTCGGGCGTGTCAGTGCAGCCATCCGAACCTGGTCCGTCTACGTCGTCGGCGGCGAGCAGCGAGTACCAACCCACGGCTTTCACGTCTGTCTCGGTGATTGTACCCCGTTACCCCGCAGCATCGTCGCCAGTTCCTTCGTCGTCGTCCGCGAGCTCGCGGAACACGAGCCAGCACGGAGAAAACGAAGAGAGAATTGTCACCAAAATCGCACGAAGAGAGAGTGAAGATTCGGATGACCGACGCCGCCAAGGGAGGAAGAGACCTCGAAAGTTAGCGAGCAGCTCGCCGGAGCCGAGTCAGGAACGCGGGAAAGCCTGGCGGTCGAACGCGCCCTCTACTTCAAGACTATCCGGCAGAAAGGAGGAAAAAACCAAGAAGGATAAGAAGAAAGCGTTCAAGTCCAGCAAGAGAAGTCGAAGATCCAGGTCACCCACGCCCCGGAAACGGCGACGCGTCCTGGAACGCTCGTCGTCGTCTTCTACCGATTCCGAAGGAGAAAATCGTTTTAACCCAGTCAGAAGTCGTCCAGCTAATAGGGTCGTTACTTTACCGCGTTACTGGGACTTGGCCGAGCCACACACTGGTAGCCCATCCTTGTCCCGTCGTGATAATACTTACACAGAGCGGTTGAAACGATCGCGATCTTAGCGCGGAATTATTTCGTATGAAATAAATGGTAAATAAATGGGTATCTTGTTTAGCAGTGTAATGACAAACTCCCTTCACAAATTTGGAGAAAATTTCTCCGTTTCCCCACATTGTGGTAGTAAAATTCGCAGTGTTTTTTACTCAGGGGCAAAGAGAAAATTAATGCATGATGGGGAGAAAACGAGGATAATGGAGCTATTCTGGTTTACAATACACCGTGCTTGCAAAAAATGGTAGCTTTTTGTCTTGCCCTTTATACATACATACAGTCTTAATGACTAGCACGCAACAACGCCTTTCATCTTCTATTCCCAGCACTCCCTAAACTAATAATTCTTCTCTCGTTCAGTACGTAGTAGTTTCCAGTACACATTGAAAGCATACAATAACGGTATAAGGTAAATAGCACCCCAAACGGAATCACTTAAAGCTACGAAAAAAGTATCAAATATTTGTAAACTACCATTACGAAGCCAAAATTTTACTCTTTTTGTAGATAAAAATGAAACGATAGGGAGAATGTCCCCAATTATGCGCGCGGAAGGCACATCGCAATGCAAACAAAGTGGAAGCTCTTTTTTTTAGAAAAAAATACTGGTCACTACAAAAAAAAAGATGTTTCCTACTACTAAACCACGTGGCAGATATGGTTCATTCCTGTCTACACTGGGGGAAATTGACAGTCAAAAGAAACCAAAAGAATGGCGACAACATGTTCAGCGCAGGCAGGAAGGGGAGAGGCAAAGTAGACCAGAAGGAGGCACATTCACCCCATTATCACAGTGACATATCTTGGTTCCATTCCCCCTAAAACTCAGCTAGATCTCTACATCTTTTTACAGCACATTTTGTTTTTATACCTGACCATTTCTACTAAGCTACGTCTTTTCAGCCATGTTCTTTTAAAACCTAATGAGCATAAAAATGTTCTATCATTTCTACAACCTTGCACTCTCGTTTACACAAGTCAAGTATAAAAAAACTGAACACTAAACAAACCCAAGCTCTGTGTCTAGAACTGGCTCAAATTGCTTTCAACGTGCAATTCTACGGCGCTACTTTCGTGAGATTGTCCTTTACTGCCCTCTGGCGCCAGAAATGGAGACTAACTGGTGGATACGGCAGCTACTGTCACCACCTCATGGCAGAACTTGCAATTAACACGAGCTGACAGCCATTACAAGGATTTAAATTACCTTTGGTGCTACCTATCTACTGCTAGAAATAATTGCGGGGTAAAGGACAAAACTCGACGGAAATTGAAAACTTTTCCTATTTACAAAAGTAACTATGACGTTCTATCGATCTTTATAGTACACACTAATGAGCAGGAGAATCGGATCTGTAAAATGGCGGGGAACGAACTGGACTGCCTGACGGGGAGGTCATTCCATGGGGCTGTGGAAGAGCTGATGGAATGTTGGGGCCACGCGGGAGCGAGGGCAGCGCGACGCAACCCAACGTCGTCGGCGGCACACTGCGGTTGGGAGGACTGGAACTAGGTGTAAAGGTTCCCCGGGCAGGCGCGGCTTGTAGGGTGAAATGCTGCATAGTGTGATGTTGGTTCAGTAAGGTGTTGTTTATAGGATTGGTGTAGGTGGAGCTTCCCGAAGCTGGGGGCGGATTATTAGAGTTTGACGGGTACAATGCATTGAGCAAGACGGGCTGGACGCGTTTGAAGGCCGAGCCGGAGGCTTGATTCAACGAAAGACTGTTTTGCTGCGAATTCGTCAATGAGGATTGATTGAAACTGTGGCGCAGTTGATTCAAGGTCGGCTTCTCGACGCTTTCTTTGGGCGAAGCGCTCTTGTTACGACAACTGAGGCCCGCGCCCAAGTCCTGGACGAGCCGCAGCAAATCTTCGGTGAAGGTTTTGCTTTGGCGCGTCGGCGTGCTGGGGGCGGAGTTCGAGGCCGAATGGGCTTGAAGGGCGGCCGCGGCTTCCTCGTTAGTAACAAGACCTTTCTCGGGTTGTTTGACCACAACGGCAGTGGGTTTCACGGGGCTAGGTTGGTCTAGCGACTTGGTTTTCTCCAGCGGCGGGACCAGGACGGGGAAGGAGTCTCGCGCGGACGCTATGTTGGCCGAAGGCGTTACTGCTGGCACCGTAGTGACCAGCGACGACGCGCGTCGACGAGCGTGAAAGCCATCAATCTCATCTTGGTGACGCTTTTCAAGATCTTCCTTCTCTTGACGGTGACGCGCCAGTAATTCTTGCCATTCGGGATCTTTGCTCAAACTGGCGGGACGAGATTCAGGCTCGGCGACGACGCTGACGCTGAAGCGCGAAATTTTCCTCACCGGTGGCGGTTTGGTCACCGGCGAGTCCGGACAAGCATTTTCTGATAGTAATGGCGGCTCCGCTGGCTGCGGTGTAACAGGTTCTGGGAACTTGGGCGGCTCTTGCAGCTTCACCGGTGACACATCCGGACTAGCCAACGCATGGTCTGCTGGAATCGGCGTGAAGGACGATGCAGGCTGCAACGTTGCCGAGTTCTGTCAAGCAACAAAAAACGAAATCTTAATAAGTAATTTCTTAGTGGTAAAACGCTTTCGACTCCAGAAAAAAGCTTTCTCGAAGCTCCTTCGATTATACTTACAACCTGTGCAGGGAAAACTTCTTTAGGTTTACCGGCTCCTTGGGAATGGAGCTTGCACAATTCCTGGAAAAATCGTACACAATGATCAATTCTTCGTAAATTTTCCACAAGCCAGCTTCTCATTTTTGTTTCATAAAAAATAATGGAAAATTACTTGTTCCAAATCATGGAAATCCATCGTAGGCGGTAAAACTCGACGAGGTTTTTCTTCTTTTTCGGGTTCATGGACAGTTTCTTCGTTTTTGGTCACAGGTGGAGCGACAGCTGCAACTGTCACGTTTTCTGCAGCGGCTGTCGCCACCTAATACACGTCAAATATTAACTTTCTAATCGACACGACAAATCGAAGATAATGACGGAGCAATATATATGGTAGATTTGGTAGGGTAATCTTTGCTCTACCATAATGAGGAATAAAAAAGTACAATACAATCTAAATACAATATAATACTTTAACAAAAACATAAATAATTCAAGCCGTTAAAAAGTATAGAAATCTACGTAACATAAATACAAGACAATAAACATGATACAATGTAAAATAATTAAGAATGTACACGCTACAGGTAATGATATACATGACTAATCATAAAAAAGCTAAAAGAATTCCTAGTAGACAAATTCAATATACAATACACAATTACGTTCGGTAGTGCAGTTCGCTCATAGTTTAATACAATATTATTAATTAATATACTGAATATAATATTACGCATGCATAGATCGCTTAAAACGAAACGTTAAAGGTTATACACATAAAAGAAGTTGTGTATTTCTCTAGAAATTTCTGTACCGAAATACTGTAAGAGTCTCTTATTCTTTGCTACCGCGTACTTACTTTGTAGTTGTTGTTTTTTATCTTGTATTTCGTACTAAATAGCCTTAAAAAAAAGGAGGCGTACTTGAGTAGCATGAGGGGCGGATCCCTGCATAGACAAAAAGGCCAACTTATTTTGCAAGTCTTGAAGGTACACATCCATAGTCGGGGCAGCTTGGGGCGTAGGAGGTTGTGAGGGCGGACCGGGTTGGGTTGTCATGGCGACATGAATGTTGGCCGTGTCAGCAGGATCACAGGCGGTGACCGTATTTTCTGGCGTATTATGTGGCGTGGTTAAATCTAGACCGCCCGGATAGACCATTAACCCACTGCCATCATTGGCTAAGCTCGCGTTCGCATTACTCATCGGTTGCAGCGGCGGCAAGGTCAAGCGCTGCTGATGTGCTACCGCTGCCGCAATGCTGAGATTCAAAGAGCCGATCACCTCGTGGGCCTTAGCAGCACCATCTACTATACTGCCAGGCAGCTGTAGTAATGGCACCGTTTCGGTGGCCATTTTCGGGATGCCATGCTCCCCCGCGGGCGGGTATTCGGTTACTGGCGGCTGTAAAACTGGGAAAATCGGCGGCTGATGCGCCGGCGGGGGCAAGGATGGCTGCGTGGGCTGCAAAACGGGCTGTTGTGCCAAATACTCAGTGGGCGGCACTGGTTGAGTAGGCGGTAGGTATTCCGCCGCGACAGCGGTTGGCTGCAGAATTAGCGGCTGCGACGGCAAATAATTCGCCGTGGGTAGTAAGTATTCGCCCACCGGTGGCTGAATCAGCTGGGGGGGCAAATACTCCAGGGCGTGCGACTGTGGCGCGTGCAAAACGGCTTGGGCGGCCGGTTGCGGCGGCAGGTAGTCGGTCGCAGCTGCGGCCGGTACCTGAACCGGAACTAAGGGTACGGCATTGACGTAATGTACTTCGTACGGGTGCGGTACGCCTACTGGCTGCTGCGGCGCACTGGCGACCAGTGGTAGCGTACCAGGCGGTGGCATTTCAACTGGTGGCGGCATAGCTACGTTACTGGCAGCTACTGGTTCGGGCTGAAGTGGTATCATCTGCACCGGGCCGGTAGTGGGCAGTTGTGGCTGCGGTTGCGTCACCAATTGAGGTTGCTGCACGGGTTCCACCACTGGCTGGTACTGCACCGCAGCTTGAGAAACCAGCTGCACCGGCGGATGAGGCGGCTCCGTCCCCGGCTGTTGAACCGGTGGCAGAAGCTGATGAGCGGCTGTGACGTGTTGTTGAAGTGGTGGCACCGATCCTGGAAACTGTTGCTGCGTCACTACAGATGGCGGTTGTGGTGCCGGGTAGAGTGGTTGAGCCGCTGGCGGCATTGACTGGGTAGTCGCCACTTGCGCAGTGGGTGCTGGTGCTGGCGTAGCGTACGGCTGCTGTTGTGACGTCACGTGACTCACAACTGGGACTTGTTGCAGAGGCGGTTGTATCGGCCCTTGCTGAACGACAGATGGCGCTGGCAGCGTAGTCGCGCTTTCTGGCAGTGGATGCGCTGAAAATGGCGGCTGTGGAACGTACTGCTGTTGTTGTGGCGTTACGTGGCTCAGACCGGCAGCTTGTACCGGCACTGGGTGAGCAACTGACGGTAATGGCAGCGCACTGGCACTCTCTGGTGGTGGTGGAGCATGAAATGTCTGCTGTGGGACGTACTGCTGCTGCTGACAGGGCACGTGACTCATACCGGCCGGCTGCTGCACCGGTTGTACCGGCAGTGCATGCGCGTTCTCTGGCGGCGGTTGGGTCCGGACCTGCTGTAGAGCTTCCGCAAGAGGCGGGCCAGTGGTTTGAGCCGGATAGGGTTGTGATGGGATACTTGCTACCGATGGCTGTGGAGGAACGGTGGTGGCTTGCGGTGGATTCGCCGCATAAGTCGGTTGCGGCAGTACTACGTTAGGATGCGCGGTTTGGTATGGCTGCTGACCGGTATAATGCTGCTGCAGCTGGTGTGGTTGCGCGGGCTGGCCACCAGGCATCGTTTGAGGCGCTACGGAACCTTGTTGGGGTGGTAACTGATTCGCAAACTGAGTTGGTTGCTGCTGAGGCGGCATGGAACCTTGTTGGGCGGATATTGGTGTTGGGAACTGCGACTGAGGTTGCTGCTGCGGCTGGGTGTGATTCATCTGCTGCTGGTACTGGACATACGCCTGCGTAGAAGCTAGATTAGGATCTGCTACCGGTTGCTGGTACTGAAGCTGGGCATGGGTGGCTTCCACCGACAGCGGTGGTGCCTGCTGCGGTTGGGGCGGGGGTGGAAGACTTAATTGCTGTAGCATGGGTTGCTGCTGGTGTTCAGGCAGTAGGTGAGTTGGCTGTTGTTGCGGCTGCGGTGGCGCTAGTGTAGGTTGCTGGGCTACAGGAACAGTGTGTGGAACATGCAAAGGTGCCGTAACAGTTAGTTGTTGCAGGTTTTGCTGCGTCGGATGCACAGACTGCTGAGGAGCAATGTGCGCTTGCTGCGAAGGTGTCACCAGAGGTTGCTGCTGGGGCTGTGGAAGCACAGAAACATTCAGCTGCCCATGCAACGGTGCTGCCGCAGTTGACTGCTGCGGAAGAGCGTGGATGTTTTGCGGCTGTTGATGTACAGGCGGCGCAGACGCTACATACTGTGGCTGCTGAGCTGGGATAACTTTCGGGAGCTGATGAGCCGAAGGGAACACTGCCTGTTGCTGCTGGGGCGCACCTGCAACATTCTGCGGCCCATTCATGTTATAAGTTTGCTGCTGCTGTTGTTGTTGTTGTGTAACTCCAACGCTTGGTTGAAGTAGCGGAGCAGCAATGGGTTGCTGTGGCGCTGGTACCGGTACTGGCTGATGGGGTACGGCTACACCTGTCAGCTGTGGCGCAGTAGGAGGAGCTTGCGTCTGCTGAATCGCTGGCTCTGCAGCAGTACCTTGCTGTAGTTGCTGCTGTTGTGGGACAGGTACTGGCAATGTCTGCTGCTGCTGTGGCTGTGGGACCGGTACCGGCACACTTTGCTGCTGCTGGGGAACCGGCAGTGACAATGTTTGCTGCTGCTGCTGCTGTTGTTGGACCGGTACCGGCGCATTTTGTTGATGGTGTAGCGGTATAGGCATGTTTTGTAGGTGTTGCTGCTGCTGTTGGACCGGTACCGGCGCGTTTTGTTGTTGATGTACCGGTATAGGCATGTTTTGTTGGTGTTGCTGCTGTGGAACCGGTACTGGCAATGTTTGTTGCGGTTGAGGTTGTGGTGCCGATATGGGCATGTTTTGTCGCTGTTGCTGCTGAGGTACCGGCGTACTTGGCTGCACTTGCTGTTGCTGTGGCACCGGTACTGGCAATGGCTGTTGCGTTGCCGGCATGGTTTGTTGAAGCACGGGAGCAGGGTGCTGAGGTGCTGGTACAGTTTGTGGTGGTTGTGACTGGTATTGGACATGTCCATGCGTGGCAGTCAAAGACTGGTCAACAGACAAGTGTTGCGATTGCGGTGGCGCTGAAAGCGATTGCTGAAGGAGTTGGTGACCTACCACGGGCTGTTGTTGCTGCTGTACCGGTATTTGGCATTGCGCTGGGGCAGAAACACCCGCCGTTCCATTTTCCATTGCGTTGGGCAAAACGCTGCTAGGAGGCGCTTCGGTCTTGTATGCGCCAGGAACCTCAGGGCAGTCCACTACAGGCTCGGATACCGTTTTCACCAGAAACCGTGAAATCCGTCGAACCTAAAACACGAATATGTTATGTTACCGCAGTCCAAATGTAACTTGAACTAATAATAAAATACTATTTAAAGAATATTACAAAATAAAGCACACAGGGAAAAAATGACAGTCGAAAATGTAAGCAAAGTCATAAATTAGCAAGTAATCTGACCTAACATAGAAGACGCAACTGAAATACAGAACATAAGTAAGAAAAAGAAAGGGAAAAAATGGAAAAAAACTAGAAAAAAATGAATCTATAATACTGACTAAATGAAACAAATATAATTAAAAACATTTTGGCTCAGTCAGAGAAACAAATTTAGAATCAAATAAAACACGTAAAGGAAAACTAATAAAAATAAAAATAACGGGCGTCAATAAAGTAAATTCCAAAATGAAAGAAAATTACGTTGAGTGGAAATCGCAACTTAAACGAAACCAAACACGTCAATTTCAGCGCAGCAAAATCAATCAAATATAATGAGGATAAAAAAAGGCCAGTACATTTTCTGAATTTTTGGCCATCCAACATTGCATGTCAAATACGACACGAAGAAAAGGGCCAAAAATTGATAATACAGCCAAATAAACTCAAAAAAGGATGCCGTCAGGTTAGTGGGCATTTTTTGGCTTTGGCAGGTTACCTTCACGGGCTGAGCTGGAGAAGGGGCTACGCTTTCAGCGACGGTGTTTAGGGCATTAGTAGGCGTGGCCTGCGCGGGCGCAGGTGTCACTTGGGACCCAGAGGAAGGAGAAGAAGAAGAAGCTAAGCCGGTAGTGGGCGGAGTGGGTTCAGAGATAACAACAGCTGGACTAGCCTCAGAAGAAGCCACAGTACCAGGCAGTGGGGTGGTAGGAGGCGGGGTCATGGAAGGATTGCTTTTGCTGCTGGTGGAAGTGGTTTCGATAGCTATAGCGGGGTTGGGTAGAGGAGCAGGAAGAGGGGCAGTACAAAGACAAGCCAATACTTCAGCACATTGTCCGACAGACGCTTGATCCAAGCTGTACGAACGCGCCAGTAACATGGTGGCAGCATTGGCCGAACGGACTGGCGACACCTGCTGGCCCACATCGGTGTCTCGGCGCCTTAACGGAGACAATGACTCACTTTCGTCCCTCTAGAAACAGACAAAAATTCAAATAAATACTAGACGGAATGAAGATCAATTTATTTAGAAAAGACAAATTTAAAAAAAAATATTGTTTGAGTTGGCGCACTCAAAGATAGCAACTATAACACAACCAATTGGGTACGCGCACATAATAACGAATAAAAAGATTGCAGAATGTCTAAGTGCGGAGAAAGAGAAGCGATGAACAGCACACGCATCAAGAAGCCACGCCCAACTCACCGGTTTCAATTTACGCTTAACAGACTTGCGGGAGACAGGAGAAGAGGCAGACCGCACATTACCATTCATACAATGCCTGCACTAAAAGTACAGGCACACGTCCTCATTAGCACAAAGACAAGACAATTAGTTAACGCCACTCGTTAAAAAGAATGAAATAATAATGTTGCGATACCCCCCAGGCGCCCAAGTTTTTCGTTAGCTTCCCAACTGTTTACAACGTTTTATCTGGCAAGATGCCTTGTTTCTTGGCAAAACAACCAAAATGGTTCATCATCCTGCCCTTTCTGAACTTCCCGTCATTGAACACAATTTCCTGCTGCGAGAAATCATAACCTTCCACTAACAATATACAGCAGAAATGCTATTCGTCCACTCACGCGTAGTTGCTACTACAAATCTTGACTGAGTCAGCCTCAAACCTCTCGGAAATAGAAACTAGCAAATGTGTGCAAAAATTAGTTGACGAAAAGCAGCAAACGAGTTGTTTATTGGTGAGCTATTTACTCGTGTGGATTGATTATGGGACAAGATTTGGACTATTAGCGGCCACAAATGAAAAACATTCATTGTTGTCAACAATGGAAGTCGAAACAGCCTCTAAGGCGCTTTGGAGTGACGGCAGCATTCACTGTCAAACAAGCACAGTGTAAATGCGTTGAGAATAGGAAATTTCCTTGGCTCACTTCTCGCAAGATTTTCACGAAATTGTGCACACTTTTTTGTTTCCACTTAAATTATTCTTAGTCTTTCGAAACATGCCGTAAAATCTTTTTAAGTTCGTTATAGTTGTGAAGAAGGTATTCGATTGTAAGCAAAAGGAAGAGAGATGAAGACCAGCAATCAAGAGGTCGCTGCCAGAGGTGGACAACTTCAATTCCCTGAACGGAATTTGACTTAAATTCAATTAATTTTCTTCGAACTCTCACTAAATTTGTCTACGAAAAAAAATTGTGAACTAAAGTGGCTTAAGAAAAGACTAAATTTGCAGGAAATGACATGCAAAAATAATTGAATAAAAATACTTCAAAATTTTCTTTTTGATTTCGACGCGGTACTAGCATTACTTTGAGGCTAGTTATGGCTGATGCCAACTTTCATTGTTGGCAACAATAAATCTCTTTCGCTATGGCCTCCATTTCGTGAAATATGTATGAAATCTCGTCTCATGATTGATTAAAATATAGAAGGAACATGTATGGGTCTTAAAAAACCTTTTGTCTTTTGACGTTTGTTTGACTATCTTTCCTCGGAACCACAATCATTTTCGTGACTTGTTGTTTATCTTACTTTCTTTAACTTTGAGTTGAATTTGACGTCTCTTGGAATAAGTCCGAAACGAACTGAATTGACTTTAACCCCTCAAAAAAGTCAAAATGATCTGAACTGAATTCAACTTTAAACTTTTAAACCTGAATTCAACAGAACTGATTCCAGCAAATTGTTTTGCTTGAATGGACTTCCACTATGCTTGAATTTACCCAGGTCTGGTCGCCTACTGTAGCTTGTAATGGCGTCGTGCTACTTGCCATAATCGGATACGATACAACTGGATGTCTACTGCAGAACTTTTCTTCTATCTTCAAAAACTCTACCCATTATCTGAACGAATCATTCCTTCCTAACTGTTTTAACTAATCAAGTTTTCAAAGCACCCAAAGCGAATCGTTTCGTTCGGCACAAATCCGGCAATCAACAGCTAAATCCCTGAATACTGTGCGAAATATCAAGGTCATCCTTTGACTGAAAGATGAATCACCACTTTGGCAGTTCCTTATCGCGCATTAGACCAGACGACAAAAAAAAGTTGCAGATCTCTCGTTGCGTGAAAAACGATCAAGAGCTTTGCATTTTAACTAACTCGAGCGGAAGCCAAGAAGCTTGGGTAAGCGACTTAAGGGGGGGCCCCCGTGTTAGAATATTTAGTTTTGTACAGAGAAGCAATAGAAGACTTTCTGTTTCATCAATCTCTTGATTACAACGTTTAGGAAACACAGATCTGGCTCAAGACCGGCGATGACGACCATGCGGAAAGGGAACCCAGCCAAAGTCAATACCGAAAAGATCCCCCTGAAACACTTACGCGATGCAAATCGGGCGTATGCGATCGCTCTTCTTGGCGGTGACGGCGGCCCGACACAGGACTCAAGGCCGATTCACCGGCTTGGTTGGTGGTCGTATTACACAGCAAAACCGGGATCTTATCCGGGCTTTCTTTGAGCTGTCGAATGACATCTTCAATCTGGTCGGCTAGAATTTCGATATGATGATCGAGCAGCAAGTTGCGGGCCACCAAGTTATTGACAATGTCCAGGGCGACAGTGTCCTCCCAGTCAAACTTGAAAGTCACCGTCTTCTGGCGACCAGTCTCCACTTGACATTCCACGACGTGTCCTTCTAAGCTGAGTACCGATAAACGCGGCCCTTTTTCCGTCGTACGCCGTCGTTTCGACGTCTGACGACGCTCGGGGCGCTTTTCGGTACCTGGCCCTGGGCCAGCTGACTCGGAGCACTCCCCCGCGGAATCCACACAGCTGCAAAAAAAGGAGAAAGGAAATAAAACCATCAATTCTCTAAAAAAAATTCGCATGAAATAAGATGGTGGTACCTATCATGTGATAAACATAAGTCAGGCGTGGAAGGGCGTGTCCCTCCTAGCTGGGATGCAAGATTGGGCGGTACGGCCGATGCGATGTTTCCATTGAAAGCTTCCGCGGTTGTCCCATGACCGTACAACTGATTGCTATTGACGTCCAACTGAACACAAAGAAAAGAATCCATTAGTGCCATCCTACTTTTCCAGCCTGAGCATAAAAACGTTTGACAAACGACGTTTCATTGAGTCTTTTGTGAGTTAAAAAAAAGGAAAAATCTGCAATGAATTTCGATGTCAAATAACGACGATCTCCAGAACCACAAACACTCTTGATGGTTCGCTTCCCCTAGCTTTCCAATAATGGACCCTTGCAGGCACACAAACTCAAGTCTGACATATGTTCACCGTTTTCAAGCTTTTTTCGCCCGAAAACCAGCTCCGATTAGGCTGATTTAGGTTACCGCCATAACGGAATGCAGGAAGCCCTATCACGTAAATGGAGTGCGGCATTGTTTCAAATGGTAATTCCCCGAATGGCTGTTGGCTCACGTACAATGAGAGAAAAGCGTTTCTGGAAAGCTTTGGCATTGTCTGAACAACACGAAACAAGCTTTAGAGTGCAAAGTGGATTAGAAGCGAGGAAGGTAGTTTAACAATGTAAATGAACATAACATGCATTCCAATTGTGTATGACAATAATGAAAACAGACCTAAGGCTTCTTCAAGTCATGCTATAACAATGAAAACCGGCTATTTAATGATAATACAAGGGATGTCGCTCAAGAATGAAAAAGAGAAATTTTATATAACAAGAAGAGAAATAATTGAAGTACGCCCGGAAGAAGATAACCGCTAATGAGCGAATACAAGGCATGCAATGCGCCCGTTAAGGTGATTACATAGTAGTATGTGTTTCAGTGAGATATTTCCCTCACCCGAAGATGTTTACTTAAGGCTATTTTTCTTTTCTTGAAGGTTCGGTACAACTATAATTTGGAAAAAAAAATATTCCCTCCGAGATCTCGAACGAGATTTTTAGATTAACTATAACGAAATCAAACCGGACATTCGTCAGTAATATTCAATTCTATAATATTTAAACGATTTCTCGATATTGTTTCAATAAAATGTGCCAGCAAAGAGCAAGTCTTAAAAATGGACCCGGAGATAGAAGACCAGGATGAAACAGAAACCCATTTGTAACGTTTTAATGAGGCACTGTGACTGAGATTTATAAAGTAAACAAACCGTAAAAATTTAACAAAAGAAGCCCGCTTGTTAGAGACTCGTACTAAGTCAGCGTTACTGATAGGTTTCCTAGTAAGCAAATAACGGATGTAAGATACAGCATCTCACTTCTTTGCATTTTACATCTACAATTTATTTTCCGATGCCTGCGTTCTACTTTTTGAGTACAGTACAGAGTATATAAAAAATGATTGCTTCAGATAATGTGACAGTTCCACTAATTAGAGCAAAGTTCGGTGTCGTTCATGACCCGATATGGCAAGCTTTACTGTATAACAAAAAACAGAGCTCGGTGGGATTTTGATTAATTGGAACCTTCCTTGATCATCCTTCCTTTACTTTCCCAATAATAAAGACTGTTCTTTCGGTGTAGTTCTAAGAAGCTCTGATTGTGTTTCCATTCATTAAGGTAACCCAAATCATGTCTACCTTGATTACAAGACATTCCCATTACAGATCTCAATCCATAACCATCACGAACATCCATTGGAGTAATATCCTGACAGAAATTATATCTCTCGTACTCAACAATTAACAATGCAGAACTACCAAGCTATCAACAACTTAACCATAGACGCAACAACACTAACTGCACTTCTACAGCGCGACAAGCTCGTGAACGGTCCACGGGATACTTTTTAGTTTGAAAGGACTTAAAACCCTAAATAAAAGAAAGGTCGCGCACGCTCTACTGCCCTTCTTCAATTTTTGCAGTTTGATAAAAGGCAGCTAGCCAATATTTTCGATATTCCGTACTTTCATCGCAGGCTTTTTCATCTCGCGAAACCTACATGCACTCGTAATCCGGCGAGCGGCAGTAAACGCTAGCCAAACCCTCGCTTTTACGACTCGCTAGTGTGCCCTTATGGATCCGTAGCCTGGTAAAACCTTCTGGATGACGTTAATACCTAAAGTTCTTAAGAACATCGATCTCCGAGGACATGAAGCTTCAAACTGCCAAGTAAACGTTATTACTGAAACGCTGCGAGAGCAAGACTGGGGCGTTCATTATCAGCTAGTGATTGCTGTTCAAGACAAAAAGGTGGCGACGAGGCGTTGTGACCATGGCAGCGGCCATTGAGCGACGTTCTTTAATGACCACTGTCCTGCTATGTCACTCTACCGTCTATTCTACTCGTATTTCTCCTAATATTAAACACTAAACAGCGACTTTAAATGGTGTACTGTTTCTGGTATAACTAAAAATAAAAGAAAGAGAAAAAACTCAGAAAGAACGGAAGACTACCAAAGTCTAATGCTAATGTCACGGCAGTTTAGCGAGCGGTGTCACACTCCTTCCTTTTTCGAACGTTTGGGTAACACAAGGCTTGCACAACAGGAATTTCATTGTTGCTTTGCGCCATGCCGTTAACATGGGGCCACTGGCTGAGGTCGTTTATTTTTAAAAAGTACAGTACTTGGCAAAGAAGCTAACGGTGCGATACAGAAGAACAACGACATTTCCCATTACGAAAATTCTCAACAGTGAAATTCTCCATTGGGTGGAGTAGGACACCTTTCACACAAATGCCTCGGCGTTAGTAACAGGGTCGTTTCCTGACCGATCACAGTACAGTATTACATTGCACAGCATACGAATCCCCTCCACGTACGCAGTCTTATTTTACGCAATTTTACTTTTACGCGGTAAGAAAAAGCTCAATTTTGAATAGCAGCAACAAAAAAGACGTCAATGCAGTATAACATTGCGTTTATCGACGCAAGTCCGGCTCTTTGACCCATGTAAAACATGGTTTTACTTAAAACAGCTTTCCCTCGCATGCTATTATCGCGGAATTTAATCAACCACGTAAAGGGAGCGATCCCTTATATTCGTAAGCCCGAAGCGCTGGGCAAACGGCCCTATTCTTACTACACGGCACTTACACGCAACGATTCTCTTGCGTATGGTTATAGATTTACTATTACTATCAATGACACATTGTTGCTATAAATAAGAAATGCATTGTTAGTAATAACGAATTTTCCTAGCCACTCAGCAGTTTCCACGGAAGGAAGCCTTCACTGTTCCCACATACTGTGAGTTTAGTGGTGGCCGCTTTGCTTGTCTCGAACGTTTCGTCAGAGAGAACGGGCAATAATGAAATTTTACAAAACGTCCCATCTGCGAGGGAACTTTGTCTAACGCTGTGGTTCGCGTTTCAATTAGTTTCAAGAAATGGCTCTCAAGAATTCTGCTGCGTAACAAGTTCTACAAATTACAGCCCCAACACATTTTCTTTCAATTGCTCTGCAATTTCCGCAACGTGCAGTTGCAGTATGTCACGCGAGAGTAATTCTCTACAAGACTTACACCCCCCACTCCACCCTCCCCCCCAGAAAAAAAACACGACTTAAGTAAAAGTAAAGTGAAAATTATTCAAAAATAATGAAACCCTCCAGAATAAGAAAATTGCTTGGCTCAACAAATTCCCTGGCAGGAAAACTGCCCCCGGAATCTTCTTCCCTCGTCATGGAAGCATGAATACCTATAATACATACTCTTCATTGCCTTGCATGACTGGCCATTTGCATGCCAAGCCCCTTGAATGTCAGTCCGGCGAGCTAAAACTCTCCCGCGTCATCCTTCATCTTTTATTTGCGTAACAAATCTTTCAAAAACTGTTTACTTTTCCCAATCCCCGCCAACGACGCCATTTGCTGCTTTTAATCTGTAATCTTCTTTTTTTTTAATCTGCCTGAAGAAGACTTTACCTGAATCGTTTGGGGTTCCGGTAAAGCGAGATCCGGATAATACATCTCTTGGTACGCCATACCAGGAGTATTTTGGAGCTGAAGGGCATCTTGCGCTCCGTACTGCGCAACTGGCTGCTGTTGTTGAATCATTGGCATTTCTACGTTGGCATGACTCGGCGCATTTTCCAATTCGTGAGCTGGCATTTGTTTCGGTTCTCCATAATGGTACGCATTCGGCGCTGATGACTGTTGTTGTTGAAGATGAGGGTGTTGTTGGGGCTGCGAAGGGGCCAGCGTGGGGTAATTGCTCAATTGCGGTGACAACTGGCCCTGCAAATGCTGCAAAGTTTGCGGCGGCAGATTGACATCCAAAGGCGGCAGATTCGACGGTGGCGCCATCTGCGTTTCGCTGTGCTGTACTGGCGGGTCGCTATACGTCGGCATGCCTGTGACATCCATGGTTGGCAACGGTGGCTGCTGCTGCTGCTGGACGGGCAAGTACGTCGCCATTTGATGAACTTCCGGTCCCGGGGCTGGCGAGTGATTTACGCCGCCCAATTTGTCTTCCATTTCATACTGGGGAGGGATCCCACCCGCTACGGGTGTCACGTACAGATTCTGTGGCTGTTGTTGCTGCAAAAGGGGCTCGGGGGGTAAATTATGGCTCATTTCTGCCAGGTTGGGGTTCGTTGGCTCGCTGATATGTTCTTGAGGAACTGGAGCCGACATGACAGGTGGTCCTGCGTCGGTATGTGGTGGTGGTTGGGCCGGTATCGTCACTGGCGACGGCTGTACTGGCTGGACAGGTGCTTCGTGTTTACGTCGTTCTTGTTCCCGGTCCTTCAAGAGCATCTGCACTTGAGTGCGTAGTAGTTTGGCAACCACTTTGCTATCTTCATCGAACAGCATCCCCGTCTTGGCCTGCGCAAGCGGTGGCAAACAACACATCCACCCCAAACCAAAGAAAAGAGAAAAAAAAGTGTTAGTGACTATTAATAGGCCGGGGCTAATTCCGGCGCTGCCGCTTTCTTGGACTTTGAAGGACAGCGCCGGATGAAAAAAAGAAGTTCGAAAGCGCGCAAGGTTGACTTTGCGTAAGTTTAGCTGAGCATCCATGTGAGAACGCGTGATAGTTTGGAACAGGTCCCAAAGAACGGCGGGTTTTTTTTCCCTTTTGGGAATAAAAAACCCTCGCCAGCTTCATTATAAATAACTTTTAATTACCGGTCAGGCGCCGTCTATCGTAGAAATAAACTAAAGGACATCGGGCTACGATTTTACGGTAAATAAACCGCGCATATTATCTCTGGAGACGTCGGGGAGTAGTAAATGTTTACCGTGTTATACACACGAGATTCTTTGGGGGCTTACGTCACGGGTTTGAACGGGAACGCTATTCACGGTTATTGGTGGGAGTATAGGACGAAAATGCATTAAAACTGCGTTGGATCGAAATGCGTTTCGGTACAATCAACTTCTGGACTTTCGATAGAATGGAACTCGGGAGTTTTGCTGATGTTATGTAACAAGTACAAGTTTCCGCTAATTGGTAACCAACTTTGGTAAACAACTCTTGGGTGCTAACCCAACGCTTTATTTTCGCGCCAAAAGTTGTTAAGTCTTGGAATTACGCCCCCTCAGAAGAGAAACTTGGTGCATGCGATTTTCAATACGGAACTCACTGCAAGTTTAATAGGAACAAAGAGAGAAAAAATCTTAAGTTGACTCAAAAACAGCGAACTACGTGATCCATCACACGTAAGGCCTAATATTGTTTGTGAGTGCTATTTGTGTAAGGTTTAGCATAAATCTGCCCCTTTGTTGTTTATTGATTACCATGTTTAACGCTGTAAGCCTTGAACCGTTGGGCGCGCAAACACGAAAGTCCGCAATTGGCAGTGCCAAAGAAGTATGCTGTCCACAACATGTCGTCGAGGACAGCAAACAAGCCCCTCTGAAAAGCAAACTCATGTACCGTTTCTTGGAGACAAGCTCGCATGGCTCTTGCTACGTTCTTGCGTGCAAGTTTCGTTTGCTGCTCTGGATACTTCCTTCAGGCCCTCGACTTACGCGGCCTCCGCTAACTAGAGTTTCCCCATAAGGGTTCTCGACTTACGCGGCCTCAACACGGGTTCCCTCGCGAATTTCAGCCCTTCAGCCAAACGACACGAGTTCACAAAAATTTCATCAGTGTTTTTTGTGTGCCAAGAGAAAAAACTGTTACGCCTCATTCGTCTCCGTTATTACTTGAGGGCATAGGCCCTCGTCATATCCGCTGATGAACCTCGACTTACGCGGTCCCAGCTCATGCTGTTTCCCCAAAAGCGTCTTCGTCTTACGCGTTTTGAAATGCCGGCCCCCTTCGACTATGTTTCAAGAGTTTTGGGTAAAGGCCCTCGACTTACGCGGTCTCAGCCAGAGATGGGACATCGAGACCTTGTCTTGGTCTCGAGACCGGTCTCGAGGGTATGAAGGTCTCGGTCTTGGTCTTGTCTCGAAAGAAAAAATTGTTTGTCGGTCTCGGTCTTGGTCTCGAAAATCTTATCATGGTCTTGGTCTCGATGCCTTGGTCTCGATTTCAAAGAATATGGTGAGAATTAATGTAAGCGGAACT
>JAHZNP010001284.1:0-22280 GCA_020615345.1 Triops cancriformis
AGCAATGTTAGCTCGCACTATATCCACCATACAGTGCTCGTCACTAAAAAATGACCCAAGCATAATGGCGCTACGCGAAGCTGATGGGATTGGGCAACAATGATTGTTCGCAACGCGGTTAATAAACTAAATTCTGTGGCAATACGAAATTTAAGAGTATTCCTGTAAGAGCGCAACTTAACACAAGTGCCATGTATTAGCAACGAAGTCCCTTTTTGGAGTTTTTTTTTGCGAGTTTACCGCGTTTATTTAGTACAGTAGGCAATTAGCTCTGCTGACATTCACCCTCTCTGCTGAGAGTCGCAAAAATGTTCGAAAAACGTTACGGGCGCCCAGCAACGGAAAGCGTAGGTCGGAGCCTATCAGCTGTATAGTTAGCTATTACTTCTTTGGTTTCACTTACCCTCTCCCAGAACGAACGCTGGAGCTAGTCATGTTAAGCTTCATGTCTGCGCACGAGCGGAGATTTTCGCAAGCGAAGCGTTAACGCTGGTATCCATAGGCAGAGGGACGACAACAACAACAAAAAAGGGTTTGTCAGACATCTTGGGAACTGTCGGTGCTGTTCAACATCTACTAAGCTTATTTTTAATTTGCCTTTTTTTCCAGAAGTAGATTTCCTCATGAATTCTTCGGGTCTTGCATAAGTGAAAGCTTGAGCGTATTGATGAATAAGTTTTGCTGAAAAAGAATGTCCGGTTTATGCATTCAACTGTGAGCTCCGGGGCTAATGTCTATTATAGGTTCTCAGAATGATTTGCATTGCATAAAAGTTTTATCAGTCACTTATTCTCATGATCAGTGTAGCTCAAAGTTCGTATAGAGCCATCCTTCTGGCTTGAAGAACCTGTGGCGAACTTCTTTTGCTAACCCTTTTGGAGAGTTTGCCTTGTTCATGCGTGTTGGTGTGTTGTATCGAACGAGGCAAAACAATCAGAGCACCATGGGAGGTCAAATTGGTTCTTCCTTTGTTGCCAAACCCCAGAAAGCGTCTTAACAGATACGGGATAGACTTTATGGGCGACTAACTAGCAAACAGGTACACATATACCACTAAGGGGAGCCCTTGTTACACACTAACGTCGTGACAACCCGGGCTAGCCGTCAATGAATCACTACAACTCGCCAAGTTGGCAGTTTGGGATCTTTTTCAAGTTTGCAGCCTTCAGCAAGCATTATTCTAAAGTAATTTCTTATAACTTGAGCGCAGCCTTGTCCCTCCAAGCGTTTAAATCAACGTTGGTTGTACCCTTTTTCAAAAAGGGTGTGCATGAAAACGTCGGAAAACAAAACCCTACGAAACGTGAAACAGAATGAAATGCATTTTTTTCTCCTGCAAGTTGTAACTTTGGACGCAAAACTTGGGGGGCTCAACAATAAGAGCGTTCAAATCTCCTGCCGAGCGGTTTATTTCGTCCAAGTTTGGAATGAGTTTTGGATGCTTACAATAAGACTCGGGAGGTGTGTCACCACGGGGGTTTCTACATTTCTAACTCTTTTGTTTTAGAGCTTCCTCTCAGTTAATTTATTGGGAGCTTCCCTTGTCTAACTGTTCGGGACGCTGAAAGGATTTGGGAATGGGCCCATCATCACTGAAGATCGCGCCCTTCGAGCTTCTTTTTTTTCTTCATTCTCCCGGGATTACCTGTTCTTGACTAGCTACAAGTTCTCACTGTGTTCAAACCCCCAAGTTTCACCGGTCGAGACAAGAAAAAGAAAAGAGTGAGAAATGGTTCATTTGTTAAGGCGTTTTCCCTTTCTTGTTCATATGGCCGAGTTTTTAGTTTCGCTTGGCCGCCTTGCACATTCAAGTCTCCTTTTTTTGAGCCCGTAATTGGAAGAGCTCTCTTTTTTTATTTATTTCTCGTTCTTGTTTGCCTGGTGATATAAGCGATGGGGATCTTGAGGGTTTGCGGCTCCTGCTTGTAGAGTGGCAATGACGGCGATGATGATGATGGTCTTTTGTTGGAAAAGCGTGCATCTCTATATGAACGGGAGAGAGAGAGAGAGAGAGAGAGAGAGAGAGAGAGAGAGAAAGAAAGAAAGAAGGAAGGTTCCGTGTGGTGAGACCGGCGCCAGTTGGTCATTTCCCGGGAACAAAAGATGCTGTAAATGACTTTTGGGAGCCTTTGCTCTCCGCTGTGCTAAAAGTTCTTGGCTTGGCTGGGGCTCCGTTGTGGGCATTGTTGGGCAGCGAGACAGAATAAGACCGGCATAGAGAGTCTCAGTAGTGGTTAGCCCGATCTCTTGTTTGATAACTAATCCTGGGCTTCTTGAGCTTCTGTTTCTCGCAGTGAGATTTCGACTGGCACCTTAATGGCACCGCAGAGGTTCATTGTTTCCGCGCCAGGGTCCCTTTTCTTCCTTTGCCTCCCTTTTTTGAGTTCTTTGGCCCAGGCGCAATCCCGTATGGGAAAACAAGCTACTTTACAGTTGGCTTCTGGTTCTCTCTGTGCCCACTAAACAAAAAAAAGCCATCGCAACAAGCGGTCTTAAATGATAACGAGAACCCAAACCGCTATGTGGCAATCACAAATCCCAACTGAACAGTAAACAGCTCCGCTTCGCCTTTAACCATGGTTAATCGTTAATTACCAGAGCTCTTATTCACCAAACAAGCTACGCCACAAAACAAGGAAGGGCTAGGCCTGCAACCGTTTTTTTTATCGAAGGGCAGTAACTCAAATCCCTGCATAAAGCCATTTTCTTTTCTGCCCAGCAAATGCGTAAGCCTTTCAGAGCGAAAATTCTAGATGACTTGGCGCGAATATAACCAATTCAACTTCCGATGACGGGTCGGGTTGCAGAGCCAACGAGAAACAGATCAATTATTCATATTTGCTTAAACGGGCCCAAATTTGGGTACAACCTTCGTTATGCAAATCAAGCTTTCTTTCAGCGTTTTTTCGACGTGGTGTTTGATCTTAAAAAATGAAGAAATGGGTATTCGTTTTGAAAAATGGAAAGAAGAATGAAACAAGGGGCGGGGGTACGCTTGATTACTGTCATGTGATGGAAGCTGCTGAGTGGGGGTTTTCAGCTTCAATGAGCATTGCTGCTTAAATTTCCTCAATTTCTTCACTTTTTCAGGCCCACACTGCTCCCTGCGAACTCTCCCCCTTCAACACTCGATCCGTGGACTGCGGTTTAATGGATATGCGCATCGGTTATTAGAACGGAAGTGGTAGCAAAAAATGATTCATTAAACAGGCTGAATGGAGACTTTGTCCCAGGTTTCAACACTCTGGAAACAATTCCCCTTACTTTGAAAAAAAGTGTAAAGAAAGCATATCCCTTGATAGTTTTTCCAAGGTATTTTACTAAAACCAGATGTGAGGGTATAGATTCTCTGCGCTGTTTTTATGCATCCTGTCTTTGTTGCTAAAACAATAATATCATCCTCTGATTGAATTTCTTCCCAAAATTACACCTTTCGGAAGAATCGCCTTTAGATTTTTTTTCTACCGTTTCTGAGAATTAAAAGAATCTTGATGAAAAGCGAAGTAACTTGCTTGTTCTACCGAGGATCCCCAAGGCTTTTTTTATTAGGGTTTTGCCACCCCAGAACGTGTCATAACATAGGCTTTCAACTAGCATTTTTTTGTCGTCCCTTGGCGGCTGTTTGTAAACTGGAGGAACTGGAGGACATCTTCCAAACGTTGGTTCGCTCATGCGTGTGGCCAGGGAGAAGACATGGTTCCTGTGAGGGGGGGAATCGTAATTGTGGCGTCTCATGGCGCGTCTGCATGTATTAAAGTCATTCTCGGGCCTAGGAAACGAAATTATTTACAAAAGAGAAAAGCATAAAGAATCCCGGGCCCACCTAGAGCGTTTCTAATGAGTACCGGCTCATGTCTGTACACACTTATTTCTTGTATTAAGAAAAGGTTTTATATCCCAGATCCCAGACGTGATGTTAAGTGTGACGAAACTGTATGCTAGGCTCATTTGAGCTCTTCCCTCCAAAACGTTCCAGTCAGGGAAAGATCCCGACAACAATCTGAAGTAGAGCATATGCATAAAGGACCTTTAGCAGTGAAATGAGGGAGAAAAAGGCAAATGAAATGGGATCTTAGCCTGGTTAACTCCTTTAAGCGGAGCATTCGTCGGGGATACAGGAAAGGGAGGGCGAAAAGGGGCTCCGAAACGTATAAACACGTTATGCCTAATGTGGCAAGAAATCTTGCGGTCCTAACTACTTTTGTCCGTAGAAGCCATAAAAGCGTGTTTGAATACAAGTTCGGGACTTTTCGAGTTCATTTTAAAGGCTACGTCTATTTAACACTGCATTTTCGCCGTTTCCATGCCTACTAAAACGGTTATTTAATTTGGCCTGGCACGTTTAAGTTGTTATTCTCGGCCCTTCTTTTGTTCAATTCTCACTACGGTTGTACGATTCAGATTAGGAAAAGGGGTTTTTTTCCAAGTGAGGAAACCCCAAGTCGTAAAGCAGAACGTCAACAAGGACAAGTGATGTGAGAAATTGCCGGAAACTTGGGGAGTTGTAAATTATGACCTTAATTTGGGGAGGTGAGACACTGTTTGGACGAGTTACGATTGTTATAAATAAAGGCCAGGACTCACAATCGTAACGCCACTGGAAAAAGAAAGGAAAGGAAAGAGTTAGCCAACTCTTTTTCCTTGGCTTAATTTCAGGTGCTGTCTAAACGTACTTTTTAATGACTTTTGTCGCGCCTAGAAGTCTTTAAAAAAGTATGATTGTCTGGAATGCCGGTCTAGCGTTTAAATGCCTTTATTATCATTCCCACGTCGTCTTCATTTTCGACCTTATCAACCCTGTAGAATTAGGATGGTCTTAGTAGTTTTTCCTGTAAAATAATAAATAAACAAAAAGGAGAAAGAAATCCCCAATTTCCGAAAATTCTTGTCTATGATTTTCCTTTAACAAAATAACCGGATTTTTTTATGGTTATTACGAAAATGATAGAAAAAAATAATGCGAGACGAGAAGCCTGGGCAAATAGAGCTTCATTAAGCAAAAGCACTTGAGGAAAAGGCGCCGTTTAAGTCACGCAATCCCATAGTAACACGGAACCTTGTTAGCACAGACAAACCTCAGAAAAAAATGGATCTTGTTTGACTACCTTTCGGTATTTGTGTTTTCTTTTTAAGCTTAATATTTCGCCCCCAATGCTTTTTCTTTTCTTCCCTACAAGTTCTACACTCTTTTAGGGCTGGAAATTTTTGGTACCAACTTTCTTAATGATTCATTTTTTTTTTCAGAGGAAGGAGGACTTGAATTCAAAGCCACAGGTTCTCTATAAACCCAAGCGAGTTTTCTTAATGAGACTGAGAGTAGTTGTAAAAGAAAGGTTAATCAAGAAGGAGGGCATACAAAGAATGCTACGAGACTGTAATAATGCCTGTTATAAAGTTCCTGGTTATGTTTGTTTTCGGTCGAGTCATACTTTTTTCTGTGGCTCAGCTTCTTTTTTTTCCGAAGCCTTAAACCCATAAGTAGTGGTGAGTACTACAAGCATGGGAGGATTAAATATTTTTTTTATATATAGACTTAAAATTGACGGGCACCGCCAAAGTGTTCGTGTAAGCCAAGTCCTCTCTTGGGCTAACTCATTAAACGTTGTAAATAGTTAACGGTCTGAATGGGTGTGGTTCCGTGTAAAGGGGGGGGGGAAAGTTTGACGCGCTTATAGATCGCTTTTTACATGATAATTCTCGTTGAAATCAAACCAGGCACTCAAATGTGTAAGAACTTGTTAGAGTGTGAGCTTTTAGCCCATGCCGACAATTGTAACCAGTCGCAGCTCAATAGACGGGAGTAATCAAGACGCCACAGAACATTGGAAGGTAGCTCCGGGGCAGTGCAAACTCGCAAGCGCAAGCTTGCCATTTTGGTCGACTAGAACGTAACCAGTACTCGTTGGCTCAGCTTTGTTTAACCTTGTGTTTTCTGGCTGTAGGTTTAATGAATTAACCTCTCAAAAAAGTCCTTTGGGCGAGCACCAAGCAAAGACGGAGAAGAAGAAACATTGGTATTGGAGTACACATTATAGCTCCTAATTATAGCACCGCGGTAATTGGATTGTTTGGGCTTCGTTGGCCATAAAAACGGGTATGGACCATTTGGCATCAGACGAGCTAACCATTTTTTTTTAAAAAAAAGAAGGTATGCATATGGATAGAGCCCCTTTTAGGAAGCACACGAGGGGATACGGAGCTGGGCTTTCGACTACTTACGGGGAATTGAACAAAACGACGGGAAACAAGGCTATCACGAGCGTATTCGTATGGGTAGATGGAAGAAGCGCTTAGGGTGTCAATTAAAGCGTTCATTCCATTGACCTTTTTAGTAGTGGGTTTTGGGCCCTGTTAGGTCTTCAGTTTAACCATTTGTTGTGTTAAGCGTCACCTTGCCGAGTTACTTCATTGACAGACAGACACACACGCAATCGCGTTATTGCCGGAAATGAGGGCACGCTTTAATGTCTTTATACAAGCAGGCTGGATAAAAATGGGGTTTCTCAGGTCTTTTGTTTCTGGGGTTAGCGAGGCACATTTGGAACAATTGTGATTTTGTTTTTATTTGGCCGAGATTCGAAGTTTGTCGCTGGAAAAAGCCTCACATGCCAACTGGGATGCGTTTCGTTCGTGAATGGAGACTTTAAAAAATGGGTTGGGAAGGTAGCATGTCAATGGCATTTCGAGGTGTAAAAGATTGAAAAATTAATGAGGCATTGGCGCCGGGTTGTCGCTATCCTGTGTTCAGACTATTATGTAAAGGGGCAGCATAAAGCCAAGAGCAACAACACACATACACATAAACACTGCTACGAATAGGAAAAGAAAAGTTTCCTGTCGCGTCCTTGCGTGTTCGCAATTCGTTGAGCTTTACTTCGCTTTAATTTCCAGTTTTCCGTATAAATATGCAAATGACGACAAGATTCGTCAAGGTTAACCAACAGACATTAACCGTTGGGTAAAGCTTGTTTAATTTTAATAAAAACTATATGTTTCTATTATCTTTCTCTACATTTTTTGCGTGAAGTAGGGAAACCTTGCCCGAAGTCGAGAGATTTTTCAGCCGTCAGTTAGCTTTTCGGAGACTTGCCTTAATATCCCAAAATAATCGTTGTCGGGCGAGAACGGCTTGCAATTTAGTTGTCAAGAGTAAAATGGGCACTTGAAAGACGTTGGAACGTAACCAATCCGAAATGTCATGCAAAAATGTGAGTGTGAACAACGACCTTCCAGCAACTCAACGGCTCACATTATGGCTAGGAATCCCAAAGCATTGTCAGGAGCCTTTTTTTTCGGGCTTTCATTGGCGATCGTTTGGTTGAGGATGTCTATAATTGGTAAGCTTGCAATTTTTCAAAAACGCTGCCTAGGAATGCTGCGAAGCGGCTATCCCAAGTATGAAATTAAGAAGAGATGATGCATCGGGCTTTTTAAAGCTGCTTGTTGGGAATGAGTGTAGAAACCGAAGCTGGGCGCAAATTATTGGGTGGTTTATGATTGGTATGTAATGTTGCTCAGAAGGGGATTACGTCAAGTCGATATATTCCTCGTATATACGCCACGGAGTGAAGGTGGGGAAGATAACCATAAGTTATGTTTGGCTGTGGGTTAATGAAAACGTGGCTACGGCTAAACGTTGAAATAGCTCTTGCTTAAATAGGTGACGACGGGGGGCTTGTGTATAGTTGGGCTACAACCCCTTTACGAACTTTTGGGGGCGCTTCTTATAACTTCTTATGGATACTTTATGATCAGCGTCTTGCCCTTCGCTTCGTTTTTTGTCCCGTTTTTTCCTTGAGTTATTTCGTGGAGAAACCACGTCACTTTTCATAAGCGCATTAAATAATGGCAAAAACGGCAAAGTTACTAATCTTAAACGCTGCACTGGGCATCTCCCAACACTGAATATATTACTGCCCCCAAACCCCGAGCCAATGATCGTTTTTAAGATGACTTACCCTGGTGTTTTCCCCAACACCATTTTCAGCCGTTTTCGCTCCCAAATGCTAGCCATTTCCGCACGTTTTTCTACTTGTAGGGAGAGATGAAATTAAATGAAAAGGTGTGAATACAGATTGCTAGCGTTTAAGGGTTAATACTGCGGTGCGTCTGAGAGGGTTTCCTGATACGAACACGCCTCCTAGATTTGCCTGGGTATTGGACTCGTAAATGGCTAACTCTCCCAGCTACAGGAGTATCCAAAGGAAAAACAGGAGGAAAAAGAGATGAAAGAGTAGGGATTCGGTGGTAATGATACAGTTTTTCGGTTGAAGACCCTTTTCCGGTTAGGAATAAAAACCGTGGAAATTACTGTCATTTTTGTTGCCGTTTCTCCCGACAACCTTTTCGCCCTTTTGCCTTCTGCGGTCTCCTTGGAACAGTGGGCCTTCTTCAAGCCCTTTTTGTGTTGCTTCTTTTGTAGCCATTAGGACCATTAAAACTGCTTAAAGAGCGTATTTTTCCGAGCTTTCTCATCATTTGGAACTGGGGGGCGGAGCGCAAGTTTGTCTGAATTGAGAGGGTGTAGTTGAACAAGACTCCAAAGAGAGGGACGCGACTGCCGGCAACCCTAATGAAGTGTGAAACTAATTACAGGTTATGGCGCGTATTGCTGTTCGTTTCCTTAGCTTGGCCACCAATCATGACTTACGGCTAGAAACTCTGAGTCGAATACAGCAAAGTGTACTTCTAAGTGTATTAGGGAACGCGTTTCTGGCAAGTGTTCTTACAAGAGTTTTTGGCCTGGTGCGGAAAAGTCGGTAAGAATGAATAGATATCAATTTGAGGTTTGAAGTGTATAATTCATTCCATTGGCCCTTTACAGGTGATGTGGATGCATGGCTGGGACATTTGTCACTTGTAGGAGCCAATTTTTCTGGAATTGCTGCCTCCTTCCAGGACGTAAAGGAAGTGGCAAGGAAGCGAAGCCTATTTCTCAAGCGAAGAATGCGTTTTGCTACCTGTGGCCTTTAGCTTTACGCCGTCTAAACCAAAAGGGCAAACAAAAAGAAAGCTTTTAAGGCTGAGAAAAGGCTCTCAGTCGTCCATAAAACCCCCTAAAAGTGGATCAAGCCTTCATCCTTTAGTGTGCATAGGGTTCGTTGTGTATAAAAGACTAAGTTGGGAGCCATACAGACAGCTTACACACGAACACCATACGCAAGACACCTTACCTACCAAATGTATATGAATGGTCCAACTTCCGCAGACCAGAGCTTTGCATTTACTGGCGCTCGCCGAACTTTGGAAAATTAGAATGACGAATCGGAGGTATTAACTTATACTACTAATATTGACGGGTGGCTAAATTGGAATAGACACGTGAAGCTATACCTTACAGTGATAAAGTCAAAGCTACGTTTCTTTTTCAGCCTTCATTGTTGCCAGTCCCTTTCCCTGAAGTAAAGGAGACACGTGGTGTTTTGCACCAGCAATGTTTGTTTTTTAATTCTGTTTTAATTTCACTTATTGTACAAACTATAGTCCCAAATTATATTTACTGTACAAAAGGTGTCCAATGACTATCTGTCGAACTATTGTATGTTTGGAAAAAGAGAAAAGTCGGAGTGTACGATCATGAATACTACTGACAGATGCTCCTCCTTTTTCTGTTTGTCCTAGCTGCCGGACATATTGGACGCTGGACCACTGCCAGGGCTAAATTGGTCAATCTATTTTTTACTGTTACCTGACTTGTCTAAATTAATTTATAAGTTAATGCAGAGTCATAAACTAGTACTTACATTAATGTATTCCACTAATAAAATATATATTATTCTATGATTCTTATTCGAAAGAATATACGAAATCCGAAAGAATAAGCTAAAGCCTTCCTTGGAATGGTTTAATTCCATACAGGTGAAAAGAATCGGCAAAGAGTTTCCTTTTCCCAATTCGTACCGAAGCATTGCTCTGAGCTTTCAGCAGCTCGTGTAAAATTACTTTAAATAATGACGGCTAAACTTTCGAATGCTGTTCTGTAACTTATTCTTTAACCGAAAATTATGTTTACAAAATATGGGGCACTAATGTTAACCATATTAACGAATCAATCAAACTGTACAGCCCCTAGATATCCGTATTGTATCCTTTATAGCTTTCGTCCAAATAGCCCTGTGCCCAAGTTGTCCCACGTACCCTGTAAATGTGAAACTGGCCTTGCAGTAATAAAGTCAATGCTTTGTCTTTCAGTCTTCATTGTTGCCTATCCATAAATTAAGTTTTTCTTCGTAAGCTAAGTAGATAATATAATTACTCCGCCTAGCAACGCGAAAGCATTGAATAACGTGCGAAGTTTGGTCAAACTTGGGAACTTTAGAAAGTGTGAACGTTCAAAATCCGAGTGCACTTTTGCGAGTTTTGTCTAGTGATTTGGGTCTTTTAAGTTGATTTTTCAGCTTAGAAATAAGTTTCCTGATGAGGGCAAACTTTGTGATTGGCAATGTAACGTACAAGTAGGGTCGGCTTTTGGCATCGTGCTAATTTCAACTCGATGATTGTTGGTAAAAGAACTTGAAAAAATGGAGTCAAAAGATTATGAAGCGAAGAAAGGTAAAGCGAACATAAAAGATTTTCCTCTTATGTTAGAGCTGATAATCAGTTCGGAGAAGTACCAGTGCATGTTATTACCAACGGATGCCGAAGTTGTTTGATGCGCCGTGACGTACTCGACTTGATCTTATCGCTCCAAGTTCTTTCTTTGTCGGGGCGTACTGGTGGGTGAACAAACTAACCTCCCCAACCCGAAAGTATTACTCCATCCTCTTTTTTCATAGAATACGCCGTTCTTTCTTGCTTTGCCAATTTTTTTCTTCGTTGCGGTAGTTGGGCATAACGTGACAACAAAGGAGAATTAATTGGGATTGACAGTGCATTTTTTTTCTCTGGCAGGGAAAATAGCGTGCCCGGGAACACTGCGTTGTCTAATTGATTCTCTTCATTATACAAAAGCCTCGGCTAGTGATTAACTTAAAGAGGTCTACGGTTGTCGATGTTGTCCGAAGGCGGCTTGTAATGAAAGTCGGCCTTTATTTTATTTATTAATCGGTTAACTTTACTTTATTGCGTAGTTCGTAGCATCACCTCCTACGAAATGTTATACCTCCTTTCATGGTTTAACTTTTATTTTATTCTTTTGTTGCTTCCTTTCTTCATCTTGAAAACCCTGCTAACCGTTGATGGCTTTTAGATAAGTACCGATGTCTACAAAAAGATTTTCCAAGCCTTATGGACTAAAAATATCCTTTCCACAACAAAAAATCGCATTTTGCGTTCAAGGGATGAAAAAGCAACAATTGAAGAAAGCTAAACAATTCTTCAAAGCTATTTGTCTTCTTTTTTTAGAAATAGCCTTGTGAATATCCTGCATCAGCCAGGTCATCAAAAGATGAACGGGATAATTCTTTACAAATGTTCAAAGGCTGGTTTGCTTTTTGCTATGAATAGCGAGCAATACTGTATATAAAGCCTCGAAGTGTCTTGTGTCGAACTATTTCGGTTCGGTTATTTGCCTTGTGTGGGTGACATGATTATACTTTTGTGTTGCGATCATGGAAAATCCAGAACTTTACGTCACGTCAAATGCATTGCAGAAACGAGATGCTGCCGCGGTCTTAGCCAAGTATGTTCCTCAAATGACATGGGGAGACAATGACCGCGTACTGGACATCGGATGCGGGTCGGGCGATATCACTTGTCACTTGCTGGCGCCTTACATCCATAAGTAAGACATTCTAGAACAACTTCGTCTAGCTGAAGAATATTTTTATAGTAGTAACTAATTTAATATCGATATACTCTACTAATATGATGCATTCTCGTATATTCTCTATAAAAAGATAGTTCATTTGAGATCATAAATAATAGCATTCTAGCTAATTTTCCACTAAATCAGACACTTTAAGGATAATTTCGGTATTCAAGTCTACTTTTCATTCGTTAGGTGTGACAGAATAGTGGGCGTGGATATTTCTAAGGAGATGGTTGCCTTTGCGGAAAAGAATCATTCGCTGCATGATGATCGTCTACGCTTTGTTCAAGTTGACATCGCTCGGATCATCCAACCTCGGCAAATTTTCCCTCAAGGCTTCCACAAGATCTTTTCCTTCTATTGCTTGCATTGGATCCGGGACCATAGGTAGAGGTTGGTTTGCAGGAATAATTTCTTGAAGCTAATTTGGTATTGCGTGCTGTAGGCGGTTATTAGAAAACCTGTACAATTTAACCGAAAGTAACGGCGAAATTCTGTTGGTTTTCTTGGCGTCGAACCCCATCTTTACCGTCTATGAACGCATGAGCGAAAAGACGGAATGGGTGGAGTATATGAAGGTAAAATTTGATTTGCAGAATGCGTCTTTTGTAAGGCAAGTCATGGTGCTAGGACGTCAACGAATTCATTTCGCCTTATCAACATTCCGTGTCTCCTGCCCAAGAATTTGAAACCTTGTGCGAAAACGTGGGTTTCGACATTCTAGATTGTGAAGCACCGTGTCAGACTTACGCCTATGATAACATCAATCATGTCAAAAGTAAGAGAACACTCGTGCGTCTAGGCAAGGCAATTTTTCGTGCTAACGTTGTCCTTCGTTAGGTGCAATTACGGCTGTCAATCCCTTTGTCAAAAGGATTCCCTCCACTTTAAGGGACAAATATATCCTTGAAAGCTTGCAAGAGCTGCAGCGAGTTAAGACGCCATCCAATGACGGAAAGATGGTGGCCACTTATCGCCTTATGGTTGCTCATTTGCAAAAACCTGAATACTAGTACCCCTTTCGTACTATACGTAGTTCTGTATTACACCGTATAGTTTCGCATTACATATTTAACGTAATTGCACTCTGGGACCATTGTAATTGTGTTTTACATTTTCTTGTCGAGATTTCCCCCACTTTATCCCTAGCCTAGTGAGAAGAAGGAATCCGAGCTGTTTAAGATTAAATAATCCTGTTTGTTTTGGTGGGAGTTACTAGTGGATCGAGGTCATGTAAAATAAGTGAAAATAATAGAACAGTTTTGCTGTTTCAATGTCGCGCACATTTACTACCAATACCAGAGGAGGTTACGGCTCCATGGATCCATACATTCCACCTGAAGTTTTAGTCGTAGGAGGCCAAAGAAGTAGTGGGTTTAGCCAAACGGAGTTTCGGGCGGTATGTCATCTTATAAAAAGTGTTCCTTTTATCTTAATTTCGTAGAAGGGATTTAGCTGTGTGACTCTGTATCCAGCAATGTCTTCACTATACAAAGCAACGGAGCCAACTTGGAAAGAGCCATCAAAATCTTGGGGACAGAGCGCGATTCCCAGGGATTCAGGGATTCTTTGTAAGTGTCAGTCAAATTTGAGACATTTAATTTGCACGGTCATAACTGTTCGTTGGACCTAGGCACGTGACGCAACTGAGTACCAATCAGATTATCACGCAAACAAGCCATGACATGAAAACCTTGACCAATTTGTCGAGACAAGCTGAAAGACCTTTACGATTGCAAATCGAAAGGCTTAGGTCCGAGTTTCAAGATTCCTTGCAGAGATATAGCGCCTTACAAAAAGTAATTTTTACCTATTGGAAACTACTGGGGCAGTGAAGTACAATACTTTCGCCTGATTTTAGGAAGTGGCACATAGGATGAGAATCTCACTTCCCTTGCCGTATCAAGTGGCGAAACACGTCGCAGAAGAAAATGATAGGCAACAGTTATTGGAAAATGAAGCCCATGAGCGTCATCGGCAATCACAGTTACTTCAGGAAGCCGAGTTTGATACGGCCATGCTCTTGGAGAGAGAGCAACGCATCCGGCTCATAGAGAACGATATCCTAGACGTTAATCAAATTATGAAAGAGTTGGGTACGATGGTTCACGAGCAAGGAGATACGATCAGTAAGTATCCTTTGAGATAAGAACTTTTTAGGGTCTATTGTATAATGTAGACCTAACGCACATCAGTCGCGTGATTTGATGTTATTGGTTTTGTTTTACTAGCTAAAATAGTTTAACAGTTGGTGTTAAGATAAGTGAATGTGGCTCACAATTTTGGTGTTTCAGATTCCATTGAGAACAATATTGAGACTACACATGCCACTGTGGAGCAAGGTAGACAAGAATTAGAGAAGGCTGCCAATCATCAGGTATGGAAAAGGGTGTGTTCTTTTTATAACTTTTTAATTCATGTTTATTGTAGAGGACTCATCGGAAGTGTCTGTGTTTCCTGGTTGGCGTTGGTTTTATAATTTCCTTTGTTATAGGACTTGTACTATATTTTACGCTAGAAAAATCCTAGACCCAGGTAGATTCACGGATTATTATAAAAAGGTTTTTCTGTTGATGTTTGAAAGACGTGTGTATTTTTGATTGGCAATAAAATTTCTACGCATTAGAATGTAGACGTGTGTTTATCCGTTATCATAAAGTTTATTTCCAGGTAAAAAGTTATCACGCTGAAGAGGACTTCCCGTCGTCTAATTTCGCTTCTTTGCTTTATGCATTGTATATTAGGGGTTGGCAATCTGCGGCCCGCGTGATGTATCCGGCCTCGCAAACCAATATTATTAGGCCTCTACGTTGCTCCAAAGACGAAATACATACAACATGGCAAAAGATTCGATTACAAGCAGCACGCAAATCTCATACATTCTGTTATTAATTTTGACATAAAGCCCATTCTTTAAACGTAGACGAGTGGTCTTCTGCCTGACCGATATCGTCCACTAGTGCGCCTTTTGAGATTGTTCTGGAAAGTGAACCCGTTTTAGGCAGTAAGTGGCGCTCAATCATTAACCCAGGACGCGCGACTGTTACCAAATGGGAAAAACAATTTGAAAGTTTTATTTTCGATATGACGAAAGCTTTCTTAACGGAATTCGCGCTGTCTTTTGAAACGGATATCGAAGTTCTTTAAATATTTTTTTCCCATCTATTACAAACTTAGTGGCCATTTTCACTGTAAAAGACAATGAAAGATATGTAAAGGCGAAACTAAATCCTTGTGTTGGGCCCTATCTTTATTGCTGAAACATTAGGGCTGATCGTGTTTGTTCCAAAATATCAAATAGAACACAAGACTATGTAGAGTATTTTCCAAACATTTCGTAAACTGCTTAGATAATCAAATTCACAAAATAATTGTTGTTACATGTGGAATTCAAAAGTACGCCCAAACTGCTTGAAAGATGCATTTCTGCTTTTATCGTTTCTTTTAAATTTGGTTGTCTCTTGTACGCGGATTCCACTATTTCTATTGCAAAATGCCGCAGTTGGCTTTCATCTGAGCTCAAAGTAGAGCTGAGAACCGCGCGGCTCGGCTTGGATGTTCGGCAAGCCGAGCAGTAAGTCGGTGCCCTCAGGCCGAGCAGTAAGCTGGCAACCTTCGGCTCATAGGTAAAAACGTACTTAACGTTACGAAATACGAATAGTCTAATTCGCATGTAAGAGAAAATTACGTATAAAAGAAAATCACATATAAGAGAAAGTCAAATAAAAGAGAAAATCACGTATAAGAGAAAAACACATGAATCAAGGCTCACTGGTTGGTAAAGGGAGGGATGAGTTGGAGTGAGTGATGTCTTCCCAGGACATTTTTATGATATCTGGAAGAAATGGTTTAGCGTAACGTAAGAGGCATAAACTAAAGTGCAGCAAATAAAGAAGTGTCGGGAATTTCAATCAACTCAGCAAAACGTGCGTTTAGTGAAAACCCTTGACGTCCATTTGATTCGTACTTGTCAACACTTTTTTAGCCTTGTAAGACAAACTTTATAACTTTTGACATATTTTACATTTTGGGTTTGGATGAGTTCTTTAAAGTCCCTTGTAGAGCATATTAAACTGGAGACGAACTTCAGGCTCGTAGTGCAGCGAAGGTGCGAATAGGTTACTAACCCGGACGCCAACTTTGCTTACCCGTACGTAGTTCGGGGCGCTTATTCAAAGTAGATTTTAACATCAGTATGAATGTGACTCCTACCTTTATTAAACTTTTTTACTGAGATGTTCTACATGTAATTAAAACCTTGGGGAGCCACTTGCTTTGGTGAGAATGCTAGTCAAATGAAGTGTAGAACTGATTCGTGGTATCGTAGTGAAGTTCCACACAAGTAAATTGTTTCGTTGCATTATGGTTAGGTGTGTAAGCCCTTGTAGCAGAAGCCCAATCCAAAACTTTGGGAAGAAGCAAAATGCTGCAATTTGGTACATGTTTGGCACTAGTTTTCCTAGCTTTCAGCACTGCTACTAGCTTCAGACTTACGAGTATGATTAATTTTTCATTAGAATTGAATAACCACGACTAATAATATTAGATTCATATCATGGATTTCACAGACGAACCTGTCCGAGAAAGTCGCCCGAGCGAAGTAAGCGTTAATTATTTCTTCTGAACAGCCTTTTAACACTTCATTTCAATAAATTTTCAGATACCTCGTACTGGTTGAATGTGGGTCAAAAACGTCTAAAATCAGAGCTAAATAAGAAACCCATCGAAAATAAAGCTAAGAATATCATAATCTTCATCGGGGATGGTATGTCTATTGCCACGGTTACAGCTGCACGTATTTATGAGGGGCAGAAATTGGGTCGAAATGGCGAAGAGTACAAGCTCAGCTTTGAGCAATTTCCATATTCTGCTTTGATAAAGGTAGCCGTGTGCTTCTTCTAGGCCCTCACTTACCTTAGCCTCTGTTTTGACAGACATATTGCGTGGATTCTCAAGTAGCGGACTCTGCTTGCTCAGCTACAGCTTTATTCTGCGGCGTGAAGAACAATATCGGTACTATAGGAGTAAATTCCAACGTATTGGAAGACGACTGTGACGCGATGAACGATCAAAAGTTTTGGACACCGTCGGCTTGGAAGTGGGCCCAGGTAAGATAGTGTTTGTGAATGCCAGGCGTATTAATTGACAGAGTGAACCTTCATTGGCTTAGAATGCTGGAAAATCAACAGGCATTGTAACCACAACTCGGATAACATGTGCCACTCCGGCAGGAACATACTCACATACGGCAAATCGAGCTTGGGAGGATGACAGTAACGTTCGTCAAAGTGGTAAAGACCCACTTCAATGTCCCGACATCGCGAAACAATTAGTTTTGGAAGAAACTGGAAGCAAACTCAACGTTAGTACACTTGGCGTTTAGATCTATAAGCTGAATAGCAAATAGCATAATACGGTAATACTGAAATAAAAATAAACCATTTTGGTTTGAATCTTTAGGTTATAATGGGCGGGGGAAGAAGATCGTTCTTTCCTTCTTCAGAGAAAGATCCGGAAACCGGATCGTCAGGTAGAAGACAAGATGGATTAAATTTGGTAGAAGCATGGTTAGAGGATCATAAGTCTGCTGGTGCTTCTTATATCACCAATCGAGCAGAGCTACTTGATCTTGATGTGCAAGGAACACAATACTTGCTTGGTAAGTATTGTATAAACCAAATTTTCAGAGTGTAGTCTTGACGATCAGCATTCCAGGTCTCTTTGCTGAAAGTCATATGGATTACTTCCTCAATTCCACCAATGCTAATGACCCAACGCTGGAAGAAATGACACGTGCAGCTATTCAGGTTTTGCAACAAAATTCTGAGGGCTACATATTATTAGTGGAAGGTAAAGAAAGGGCTACCGTACCTATTTTATAACGAGCTTGTTGCAGGAGGAAGAATTGATCATGCTCATCATGAGAATTTGGCAAAAACGGCACTGGAAGAAGCAGTCCAGTTTGACGTTGCAATCAAGGCTGCGTTGTCATTGACTGATCCTATGGAAACTCTGATCATTGTGACAGCTGATCACGGTTCTTCATTTGCCATCAGCGGATATTCTGTGAGAGGCAACCCGATTCTTGGTTTGGCTCAGAAGTCTGATGTTGATAAGTTACCTTTCACAACTTTAATGTACGCTACTGGGCCCGGATACGTGCAAAAAAGACAGAATCTGACTAATGTTAATACCGGTAATTCCATAACGCTTTATCTCTTAAGGTTTTCCTGTGCTGATATTATGCCCTCTCTGTTCAGCTGCTCCAAAGTACCGGCAAGCTGCCACGGTACCTATGACTTCGGGTACACACGATGGTGCTGATGTGGGACTTTTTGCTTACGGTCCCCAAGCTCACCTATTCCAGGGCACATACGAGCAAAATTACATCGCTCACGTAAATAACTCTTTCCATTACTCAAACTTCCGATTAATTGCTAAATCCCCCAGGCTATGGGTTATGCGTCATGTATTGGACCTGGCTTACATTATTGCGATTCGGAGAATGCGGAGGGGATTCTACATAATTAAGTTTCGTGGTGTCCAACTGTTTTTAGGTTGGGATCTTGCAGTGCATGCTTCTTTAGTACTTGTTAGGTACCGACGTTCATGGGAAAATACAGTAGATTGGCTTTGTGTAATATAGTAAAAAATACAGTAGAGGTAAAAACGTCCCAAGTCCACTTTTTGTGTGTTTTTTTCGGACAATATACTCCTTAACGGTTTTGAGAAAGGCGAATGCCTTATGTCTCTCGACAAGATTGTAAGTTTTCCAGAAAGATACTCACTGGAGACATTATGTGTTTTTTATAAGCAATTTGTTTTATAAACAATGAGTATCTCATTTCAGCTTGTGGAGTAGTGATGACTTATTACGAACGTGACAAGCGCAAATCGGGCTTCATACCGGCCTGGAGCTGGTCGCGTTGCCAATGTTTGTTCAAAGTAGTCAGGAAAGCATCAGCAATGGTATAGTAATACTGGGCAACAGCATCCATGACAATGCCACGACAGATCCACTGGGCCCAATCAACATTAGCGTGAGGAACCGAATATATCGGGCCATTCAATAAGTTCTGTCACTTTTGCGAACCCTTTCGCATTCAAACAGCCCGGGTTTTTCTCTGAATGCACATCTGCACTTTTTTGCTCCCAAACAAGCAAGATGGGTCTCTCAGTAACAAGTTAACCAAATTTTGGTAATTCTTGACGTGAATATGAAGTTTCTATTCAACGCTGAAAGATGACCGATCTCGCTGGAAATTATCGCCATTTTATGCGTTATAATTTCCACAAATGTCTCAACGCTCCGGAAAGGACTAGAAAAACATGTGCAGTGTATGGTTCTAACGCCCTAAAGGAACCCGTGGTTTGGAAACGGTGTCCGCTGTTTCGAAGTGGAAAATTTTTATAACAAAAATGGTAACTGGCAGGGTCGCCCTTAAGAGATCGATACGGACTAAATAAAGACTTTGATGGACACAAACTCATATCTAAGAATTCAAGAGATACAAGCGATCGTCGCTGTATCACAAGAAAGCGTTGTGAACCACCCGAAATTCGCTAGATACGTGAAAAGAGCGGACGCGTGGCTCCCGCATGACCTGAGCGACAGAACCTGGAACAGCATGTGGACGCATCCCAGTTATTGCTGAATAAAAACAAGGAGCTTCCTTTTTTTGCAGGAGATGATTACAGGAGATTAAACATGGATTGTTTACAATAGCGTAACAAGAAAAAAATCTCGAGGATTAGGAGACAGACGTCCACAAACTGTCCCTAAAGCTGGGCTCCGCCGTAAGAATGTGATGCTGTCCATCTGGTGAGATTTAGAGGGAGTGGTTTCTTGTGAACTATTCCTAGATGGCCAAACCATCAATGCCGACAACTACTGCGAGGATTTGGGAAATTGTAAAGATTGCATTGCTAAAAGCGTCCGCTATTGACCAGCAGAAGAGGCTCAATCCTTAACTATACGACAACGCCGGGCAGCACACATCTTTGCGGACCTGACAAAAACTGTTGAAATTTTTCTGGGATGTTCTAGCAACACTCCTCTTACAGTCCTGACATTACTCTATCGGAAAACAGTCTTTTCCGCTCTCTTTAAAATCTCCTTCATGGGAAAAATCGCAAATCTGGAGGCTATAAAACGGCACCTCGATCAGTTTTTTACACAAAAATAGGAGATGTTCTTGGAGAAGGGAATCTTTGATCTATCCGATCGTTGAGCTAAAATGATCGAACAAAATGGTCCATACATTTTCCAAAAAATAAAATTTCCGCTAAAAAAGTGATACGACTAACTGAATGACCCAATACATTCCATACTTTGGTCTGTAGTCTACTTGCAAAATTGCGAACGTTGTTATTATGTAGTCAAAGAACTACCTAATCTGACCTTTAGATCAACTGGTTTTTGGTTCAAATCCTCAAGGATTATAAGAAGGGAAGTAAATACAAACTAACTATCGTACATTTTAAAAGTAAAGCATCTTCCTAACGTAAGTTTCCAAATTTCTCTTAAGTTACGTATTAGACCGTTTCTGCCATAGTAATCAGGGAAATTTATCCTACCGTATTATTGCCTAACGGATTATACCATACTTACTTTTCATTTAAAATAGCGAACTTACGTAATTCATATACAGTGGAACCCACTTAATTTCATATCGCATAATTTCATAAACCGCCTAAATTCATACTGAACGTACGGTCCCGTTTTATTCCCATTTAATTCTGTAGAGAGAGGATTCGTTTTATTTCATATCGCATAATCACATAAACCTCCTAACTTCATAAAAAGACTGAGTCCCGGTGGGCGTTTAGAAATGCTACGTAACTCCAGCTAATTTCATAGGCAATCGCAAGGCCAATTCGTGAAACCAGGAGGCCGCAAAATTCCCAGAAAGGCTTCGAAAAAATTTGTATCCGAGCTTAATCCTTTAGCCACGGACCTTCCCGTACGAAAATATTTGCAGTTTTGGTTCAATGAAACTTTAGCAAAGCCTGAATGGTACGGCAAAATTTTGTGGTATTAGTTAAGTTCTACTGAGGTAAAATTTCGGTATTTCGGCACACGTATTTTAACGCACTGGTACCTAAAGTAATTTTGCAATAATACCTCAGCAAAACCGGAATATTTGCCGCACGCACCGAAAGTATACCTTTCTCCACATAAGTGTTTCTTTCAAGTACGCGTTGTATATAAATGATTTTGCCTGTAAATGTACTTCAAGTATACCACAAGTAAACCTTAATCATACATAAATTTTAACACTTGTATACCATCAATACATTTTCATTCGACTTAAAGTATTCCTCGGGTATTCTTCATTTTCTGAAAAAGTAAAACACATGAGACAGAAAATACTTTTTTTGCATTTTTTCAAATTATAATTTGTTTATTTATTTCACTAATTCACTTGAACAATTTAAATGCTATCAGCAGTTGAAACCGCATTCAAAAAACATTCAAAAATACAGATACTCAGTCTGTACAAGAACAATAATTATTTAAAAGCAGTAGCAGGAAAAACAAATTCACTGAACAATTCAAAAAATTAAAAACTCATTTAAAAGCATATAAGCATGCATTATTCAACAACAATTATGTAAAAACAATAGCAACAAAAAGTAAGCACTTAACAATTCGAATAAAGTCAATATTTCACTGAAAAACACAAACATGCAAGCATTTTTTTAAACAGCATTAGTGCTTTATATGCATAACAACAAAGTACACAACAATACAAAAATAAAAGTAGCAGGATCTTCTTCTGCAGGCAGTGAATGTTCCACAGGAAGGACAGACTTACATTACACACACAGACAAACTAAACGGTAGTTTTGCAAAGAGAAAAATTATAGCTTGACTTGCGTAGCAACAACGTTTGTTGATGACTCAAAGACTAAGCACCAAATACCAACCTTCCCTTGAGAATTAACGCCACGTTAGTAACTTAGCTTTAAGCCGGCCGCACACACCACGATTTTCTGCGCAAGTTTTGCGTCCGGCTTTCACAATAATCCTATGCGCTGAAGAAAATGTAGTGTGTGCGAGCTCCCAGCAAGGGCAGAAAATGCTCCCTTTGGAGCGTGCTCCAAGTTGAAATATTTTAAACTTTTCTGCCGCAAGTTTTACCTCGCTGGGGACAGATCCCAACGACCTGCGGTGTGTGAACGTAACCTGCGCAATTTTACTAATGAGTCAGCCAATCAGAACTGACCACCACTTTTACCGCCTTCTGTTTGAAAGTAAAAAGCTTTATCGGTAGAATAAAAAACTCAACGGCATTGAAAAAAATGGCTTCTGAGAGGAAAAGACGAGATTATAATTTCCTGATGAATTCTGAGATCTATAACACAGCTAGCGTATAACAGATGAAAGATTTAATATCGAAAAAAATCCTGACTTTCAATAGAATGTGATGTTTCAAGTAACGTAATATCATTTTCTCGGTAAAGAAAACTGGGGCTTTCGGATATCTTTGCAGTTGCAAAAATGGTTGTATTGAATATCAGGGTATAT
>JAHZNP010001285.1:0-22252 GCA_020615345.1 Triops cancriformis
GACACCATCCACCATACAAGAAGCCATTGCATGCATCATGGCAACATATTATGTATTTAATTTGGCATACCCCAAAGCTATTGAGCCAACACTTCTGTTCTTACAAGGACGGTATCTAGGACTTCCAGACGACGCCTACCAAAACCTCAAATGTATAAATGTTTTGGAAAGCCAGATGGAAAATTGAAGAGTTAGAAAAATGACATTTTCTTTGCCATGTATCAAAAGTGTTTGATTACGGTAATGAGTATAATAGTACGGTCCATGTGTATTCCAGCTGTGTATTGTCTGTAGTAATTCGTTTCACGCGTGCAATTTGTGTTTGATGCTGGCTTGTAATGTGCAAGAAAAATTGTCTCTTAAGGAAATAAAAAAGCGGAAATTAGAGTTACGTGTGCAAACTTCTTTTTAGAAAGAAAACTACCGCATATTACCATTTGTGGGTGTCAGCTACTAATTTTGAATATAAACTTGGTACCAATAGTAAGGGCCAAAATCTCCCAAAAGCTAGGATCATACACCTACTACTAGCGTAATAACTTACGAAGTTTGGGTGTTATTTTGTCTGAAGTAGGACGATGTAATTGCTAAATTTTGGCACAATACTCTCATTATTCGGTGCCATAATCACGAATTTTTAGGGGAAATTATTACCACTTCTTAGGGATTCAAATACACCATCTCTAGGGCGAGACACTCACCCCCCAGTTTTAGGGGCAAAATTGCGCTAATCTGGTTTCCCGCGTTTCTAGGGCAATTTTTGCCCAAAAGTTTGGGGAAATTTTTTACAGTGTATGCTGAAACGAGAAATTAAGTAATATCAATATCCTTGATTCTGAACTTCATTAACGTGTCCTTTATTAGCCACTCCAACGTTAGGAACGCAGATCCTCTCTGGGAAGAAGCTAACCGAGTATGGGAGCAATTAGCTGATAATTCAGACTTTTGGTTTAAGCTCGTGGACTCTATGCCACGGAGACTGCACGAGTGCATCAATAACAATGGCGGCATCAATAAGTACTAATAGAACACATGAAAATATTGGCAATTTGAACAGTTTCGGTTATAAAACTTTCCGTTAAATTCTTCCTCGAACAGTACAAAATTCGCGGTACACCTTTTTGCCTGTAGTAAAAGTGGACCACATAAGATGATAGCCAGAAGGAAATATTTTCTTTCAGTAGTGGATTATATTGTACTTATATTGAATTAATAAGTTTACATTCCCCGGCCTGCCTTTCACCTTGTAACTGGTTGGTTTAAGCTCTTGCACTACCTAATGAAGGTTAATCAGCCTCGAGAGGCCTGACAAGTCTCCTGTGTTTTTTTTGTGTCTAGAATTTTTTCTCCATCACAGTTCAAAGATTGGATTGCTCGAAGGAGCTAACCCTTAATCCAATATTCTTCTTGTTCGTAGTACTCTCCTTGTGTTTCCAACAGTTTAACCCGAAGATCCCGGCACTATGCATTTTTTAGGTTTTTAAAACATGTAAACTTCTTCCGCATACTCCCCGACTTTCTCGAGGGCTTGCTAATGAGTAAATAATTGGTCAGTGCTGCTGCCTCCATGACGAAACCCACACTCTCCTCACAACCGCGAGGTTTTCCTTATTGATTAAATCGTACTTTAGCTTGCTCTACTTTTCCTCAACGATATATAGGAAATAAGCTCTAATAATAGGAATAGGAACAAGCTCTTCGCTAAAACGGCACCAATACTAGCAATTAATCTATGTTATCACTTTTAAAGAGGATTATACAACTCGATTGCTGCTGGAGCTTTGTCGGCGTTATGTGCTTTTAGTTCCAGCTGGTGGCGAATGCTTCCTTTAATTTTACCAATCTCCACAGCAAGCTAAGCTCAGTTTATTAACGGCAACACTGTGGTTGTAGCAAGCAGGGTTTGCATATACAGTAGGAATCGGTTAAGACGAAATGAAAGGGACCGATTTTTTTTTGTTATCCGAATTTCGTCTTAAAGGGCAATGGACACCAAAAACGCATATAGAGATTTTGATGGATTATTATAACATACATTACTCTAAGAATACAGAATTTTGTTTCGATTTTCTCTAACTAGCCTTTCTGGAGATATTTAGTTCCAAAGTTTTGGCATTTTCCAGCCCATGAAAAGCGTGACGTCACGGAAGGGAAAATTTGAATTTCAAATTTCTTATTTCCTAAATATCTTCGTTACTATTTCGCACGTGAGAAAAAGACACTTATATCTGGAACCTAGATTTTTCGCTGTTTTTTATAAGACAAAATTGTTTTTTGGTGTCCATTGCCCTTTAACCGATTTCCACTGTAAACATATTACGGTTCTAGGTCTGATCATTTTCTCCCTCCTTACTTCCTTAAAAGAAGATTTTCCAAAACTAATTGTTGTGACTTTAAATGTTTAGTAATAGGTGGCAAGTTATTTAATGCAAAATTTCTCTACCACTTGACTTAGTCTGAGAGATCTTTTGTTGAGTAACCACGAGCGTAAAACAAAGACATAGAAATTTAAAACCATGTAGCACACCACAGTTGCGTGGATGGTACACACCACCCTTCAACCGGCGACTTGAAGGGTGGCCGTATTCTGGCCGTATCCAGAATTTGATTTCAGTAAGGGGATTTAGTATAAAATTTTTTGGACAGTTGGGCATTCCCCTATCTTCAACACTATAAAATAAAAATTCCGAAGGGGGTGGGGTCTGGGAGTTTCTGGGGGGTTTTACTATGCAATTATTCTGGAGGTTTGGGCATCTCCTACCTTCACCATTACAAAATTAAAATAATCGGGGGAGGGTGGGAGCTATACCCCTTAAATACGTCCTTGCATCCGGAATTCTAAAATTAACTGGAACTAATTTTGGATTCACACTTATTGGAAGAACTAACCTTTCTTCTTTAGAATGATAAAATCAAAAAAATCTTTGTATCCACGTCTCATACCCTATCACATTTCGTATATTATCCCCCTACCAGTGTTTCCCATACGGGTGCGGATTACTTCCGAGCTTCGTTTCCCGCTCTGTATAATTGTAACACAAATGTTCCCAGCTTCTCATCGGATGCGCCCGGTCTAAATGCCTTCACAACTCTTATTATGCTCGTTGCGGGGGTCTTACTGGTTAGTAATAGTGCAACGTATCATTTTTCCCATTCTAGCTGTGTATTCTTTGTGGTGGCCCAAGGCCAAAGAGAACAACGGAGGGAAAACGAGCAACCAGGCTTCTAGCATTTTAGTTCTTCACAAGTTTCAAGACCATGCAACGCGTAGTAATAGTTCTTTTGTGCTCATTAACTTCCTTTCACGTTGCAGGTAAAATTTATCTCAATGCCTTTTGATTTCGTTTCTTTTACAAATTATTGTTGATGTACCAGAAGATTCTTATAAGCGTATAAAGCAGCTCTGTTAAAATTAGTGATCTTTAAAGAATCTAAATACTTTATAATGTCATAATGTTCGACGGTTGTTAATTTTCATAGACACTTTGACATGAAATTTCTTTTATTCTATGGTGAATATAATCTCAAGTATTTTTCTTCATGAGACGCTTAGCACCTCAAAGATTGAGTTTTATTAGCCTAATATCTATTACTAATTTACATGAAATCCTCGATTGGTATACAAAAGAGTTTACGAATTGAATAAATTTATTTATTTTTTCTTTTTGACGACTCTTACGTATAATATCGCGCTGACTCGTTAGTTTGGGGACTTGGTGCTTCTGGGTAATTTTCTTCCTAACTTAAGGGATTATTCTATAAATTTAAGACGAACACATTCTCTTTTCGTTTGACTTCTAATCATCACTTCAACACACGATGTTGAGATATTGCAGCTGACCCTTTTGTAAGGAGTTCACCCTTTTGTAATTGCTGAAATTTTTAGCTAATCTGCATCATACGTTTCATTAATGAACAATATTATAAAAACTGTCGCTCCATTTTTCTTTGTAATTCGATAGTTTTTGAGTTTCGCCTTACCTTGAATGTGAAGATTTCTTCACAGTGAAAATACTACAGAATTGTAATTTGTGTCACGAAGGAGTAACGAACCACTAAATCTATTTACCTTATATACTGATACAGCAAAAAACTCACCGCATCTATGCCCATTGTACTAAATACTTAATTATATAAAACACTGTATACGTAGCTCGCCAATGCGGATTTCCAGGTCAGCCACATTACAGTGTCATAAAACCTCGCAAAGAAGTTTACGATGAGAGCGAGTTTGTCACATACACATGCCAGAACAATTACTATGTGAAAGAAGGTTCTCACTTCGTCAAGGAATTCAAAAGGAAATGTCAGTGTCATGGACTCTGGGATGGCGCGCTTCCCACATGCAGTAAATATTTCACCTTTTCAGTATATTAAGAGCTGCACTACTTACTTCACTGTCAATTTCAGATTACTACGACTTTATAATGAAACGGTCCCTGAAATTCAGCGGCCACGTCACAGATCTTGCAAAAATAATTGACGATAACGAGGAAACATGTGGCAAACTCGTATTCCCGAATACCACCACCACAGGGAAACTGTACCTCAAACTATTTACAGCAACTAATTACGTCCAAGCTGGCAGTTACGAATTTTATTTACAGTTAAAACCCATAAGTAACTATTACTATTAACTGTTTCTAACTAATCATTGATTTACTTTATGCAAAACCATTACAAAAGGTTCTTTAAACGGAATAGCAGTATCTGTGAACCAAAACATTAACGGAAACTGGATCGCCTGTAGTAACAATGTTTCTTTATCGCATACGGAAACCATTGTCGTACCGTGCAAGTACAATACAGGATCTCAGAGCTTCGAAATACAATATTACCTTCCCCCAAACTCTCAAGAATTAGAAATCTCCGTTTGTTCCTTGAAAGTACTGGCAACAACAAGTAAATTACAAAGAAAGAAAAGAAAAAAATGCCAAATCTTCATTCTAGGTACTGGGTGCGGTTTGCCCCCGCGGCCTGCTAACGGTATAGCAATCGAAAATGGTCTAAATATTACATACCGATGTAAAGAGGGATACAAATTACGAGGCAATAGCCAAAGTAGCTGTCAATGGACTGGCAATAAGAAATTCTGGGTATCGAATCCCTTTCCTATTTGCATTTCAGATAAAGAAAGAGGTACTGTTTTTTCCTGAGAGTGTGAAGCGTACTTCTAGAAATTTACCTTATGTTCTGAATATAAAAACGTACTTTCCAGAATGTGGAACTTTGCCTGAAATTGCTAACGGGAGATTACTTTTCACGAGACAAGCGTGCCTGCAGGATTACAATGTCCACGAATTGTTTAATGTAGCAATTTTACAATGCAACCCTGGCTACACGATAAGGATTCCAGATAATGTCGCCTATTGCAATGAATCAACGAACTGGACCTGGAAATTCAATTTAAGAGAAATTGGCCCTATTCGTAAGACAAACCTAAATTTCTTTATTTAGTAAAATATTTGAATGGCATTCTCTCTAGCGCAAGAGAAGGAATGCGTTACTCTCGACAATTCAGGTAAATGATGCTTAACTTTATTAAATATCAGATTTCAATAGTTACCTTGCCATTTTTTGTTTATTTTCGCAGCGTACCTACCATTGACGATCATCGGAATCTTGCTAACGATTTTCAATGTTCTTTACTGCTGCTTTCTTTGCTATCGAAGGTATCTCCCTGAAAAAATTACTTAATTACGAACGCAGTTGAGGTATTAACAGAGCAAATTTACTGTTTCAGGAAATTCTCGCTCACGATGGCCACGCCGCGATTGGAAGAGATGCAAAACTGCGAAAACATGGCGTTAGCAAAAGATTCGCAAGGTCAAGCTGAAAATTACTTGTCAAGATACACCATGGTGAGACACGAAGAAAAGACAAGGGATCCTTGTTTGGAGAACAGCAGCGCCACTTACGCTGAAATAGCAGTGCGTTCTTCTAGTGCCTCAACTGGGATACAGCATTACCTGAAGAATAACGCCATGTATGCCAAAGTTATGAAAAGTCAAAGCATGGAAAAGCAAAAGCTGTCAGTGGATTTGCGTTCTGAAACAAAAATGACCGAGAATCTTTATATTCTGCCTGTTGATACTGAAGCTGAAGCTTGCTGCATTGCCACTCAAACGGAAACGGCAGTTAATAACATAATAGGTAGCAGTCAAGTGAACGAAAGGCTAGAACACATTTACGCAGCAAAAGACTGTTCTACAGAAAGTGAGCCTTTGTATAATGAGATTTATTATAGTGAGTAAAATATACAAATAAAGCAAAGTGACTGACAATCTAAAATCACATTTACACACCCTTACATTCAGGGGCGTCGCGAGGGGGTCTGGCTTGGGGGTGGAGCCCCTAATTTTAGCAACTTAACTTGACGATTTTACCGACTGTACTATAAAAACTTTTACCCACTATTATAGTAATGAAATAGTGACTAAATAGTAAATTTGTTGTAATGTTACAATTTTTATTAGATTGTCATCGTTCTTCCCATTCCAATTACAAAGGAAATCTCCCTGCTATTCTTTGCCTTCCAACGCTCCAACACGTTGCTACGGTCAGTTTCGTCCGCAAAATTTTCACGACAACTTCTACCCTAAGGTACAGATTGACGTGAGCCGGGTTCTTGAAAGCGTAGATGGTGGAAGGAAGGGAATTGTATTCGGAATACACGGTATACAGGGGGTCACAAGGAGTCACCAGAATGGCCACACCTTCACACTCACTCTAACTTGGACTCAACCACTACTCAACTGCTACTCAACAACGACTCCCCAATGACTCTACAACCACAAATTAACTCAACTGCTTAGCGACTCATCCCCGACTCAATGACAACTCAACAACGACTCCCTGAGTCTCCCCTGCGACTCTATAACCTCTCAACCGCTACTTACCAACGACTAACTCCGACTAATTACTTAGCGTTGCACGGGCTGCCAAGTCAGCTTTGTCTACGTGCATGGACAAGCCGACTCAGCAGATGCCGGTCATCCTACTCCCGGCATCCTGGGTCTTGAGGCCCCGGATAGCGGGCATATGGTGACCGGACACCGTGCAACCCGGTCTCATGCAAAAGCATTGTACGTGTTAAACTATGCATCACAATATCTTTCTCAGGCGCCAATATAAGAAGAGTTTCTAGTTTTCCGTCACTCATGACAGAGCGGAGCGGTTTTGATGAGCTTGAGCTTACTAACACCACGTTCTTCACTAGCTGTGGTAATAGGAATATTGCGGGCGACTAGATATGCTTTCAACACTACAGGCAGGACAAGTTTCATTTTTTTGGCGTTTTCAAACAACTTTGGGAAAAATCAATTGGAATTTCACCTCCAAATTTCAAGTGGCAGTCTGCTTTGAATAGCTCCATTTCTGTATGCAGATCTACAGCATAAAAAAGTCCACGGGGAAACAGGTTAACAAATTCAATGCAGGCCTCGAGATTGAGCTTTTGGAGCAGTTTGTTAAGAGGTAGAATCCTCTCTCCCATTTCTCCGTGCGTGTCGCGCATTTCATTAATAAGACACTGCAAGAAAGAATTATTTCAGTTGGTGATTCAGTATTTCGGGACGAATTCAGACATTTACTTCCAAAACTTGCTTGCTTTCAGCAAGGTAAAAGCCTCGGAAATCAGTAGGTTTCCCAGACAAAGGAACGGAATCGTTTCCGTCCCTAAACCTTGCTGCAGGGCGAGTAAAGGCACATTTTGGCGACAAGAACGGGGTTGTCGTTTTGGAAGACGCTCATTTTGGCGACAACTCGGTATTGGAGTACCAAGGTTCATGGATACAAGGTTGGCTCTATAGGAGGTGCATGTCGGATTAAGCCGTTCTGCTCCGCCTGAAAATGACGTAGCTCATTTATTCTGAACGCGCCGTTTTTGAGCACATGGAGCTTCTGGAGGCCTAGACCTTACGGAAGAGGGAATGCTTTTCTACTTCTGACGTTACACATTGCTTATCTAAACTGTAATGCTGTTCAACAATACATTTCAATTAAAATACTGAGTAATTATTTATTTGTGTATATTTATGTTGTATGAGATCCTTAAGAAGGATGCTGCGCTTTCGGTTGCATAAAAGCAGTTTCATTTTTAGGCGCCCATGTTCTTATACGTTTTTATATTAGTACTAATTGGTTTTGCTTTCGTTACGTTTAAGGCCACGGGGGAGCTAAAGCGCTTATGGCCATTTACATGGGGAACTCTTGCTGATGATAACTCCAAAACGGCTAGTCCAATTATTATGTATTTAGTTTCAAAAAATTCTAAAAAAATCTAGAGTTTGGAGACGTCGAGTTTTTTCCCAAAATGGTCTTTCAAATTATGCAAATTTAACCGCAAAGTTAGCTAATTTTTCCTAAGTCGAAAAATTTGAAAAATCTCTTAGTCACCACACTCTAGATTTTTTGACAAAATTTTTAACGTAAAAATTATTACCATCAGACTAGCCGTTTCGGAGCTATCGTCAGCAAAGTTTTGTAAACAAACTGACAGTATAGGGAAAACCAATGAAGTTCGGGGTGCCACCTGTCGGTGACAGGTTTGGCTCCCCCGTGGCCTTAAATGCCTTTATCATCGTCCATCACGAGTTTTCTACTGTCAGGATTTAGTATGGTTTCTTTCATCTGGATAGTACGTAATATAATTAAAGTTAAATATTGGGTGGCACACGAACTTCGAAATAAATGTCCCGAACTGGCGTGTCCCTCATTCTTACGCTACCCCGTCACGGGCCGAAACGTTATCTTTTGGAGGTTTAATAGAACCTTCTCAAGAATGGGCCGAAGCAGAGGCAAAATTTAAAACACATTTTTGGAATACGCATGGCGTAAATGTGAGCTGAATTAAGTAAATGTCGTAAATGTTTCGTTCGCGTAAGAATCTTATTTGGAATCAAATGATGCGATATGCGTATCAACCCAAAATAAAAATGTACGTTTAAGGGTTTATCGAAGTTAAAAGGGTCAACTCCGACAAGTGAAGGGAGGAAGAAAGAAGAAATTAAGAAAAATAAATAAAATAAATTAGTACGAAACTTTTATAAACGAACTAAACGACGTATTCATAAGCTCTTTTATGGAACTAAATATTTAAAAGTTATTAATTCTGGATGACTTATACCAAACTTTTATAAACGAAAAGCGAATGGTGTATTAATAAGCTCTTTTATGGAACTAAATATATTTCTAGAAAGTATTAATTCAGGATTACTTATACGGATCAAGATAAACGTGGATATATCCTGTACGTGGGGTATGCCCTGAACAAACTATTCGTATGCTCCCTCCTTTTTGACGGCCGTGCGCGCTGATTGGTGTAAATGACATACGTCACAGGATAAAGCAAGCACCGTAAACCCCGCCTATTGAGCCAACCTTGTATCCATGATCCTTGTTGGAGTCACAGAGTAACCAGAGTCAAGGTTGAGGTCTTTCCTTATGGAAAGTTTGTGATAGCTTTTGAGAGCCTTTAGGCTAACCCCATGAGAGAGGAGGTTTGGTCAATTCTAGTCTGCCCTCCCTTACGACAGCGGGTGCTTCAAAAACTCATATTTAGTTATGAAGTCGAGACAACTCCCATGAGTAACTGGCACCGACCGGCTAATCTTTCAGCCAATCAGCAACTGGCACTGAAAAGCTCCTTCAATTGCGACGGCCTTTTCGCTCCCAAAACTTCGCACAACCTTTCATACAAGAACCTTGACTCTGGTTACTCGGTCGTTGGAGTACGGCTATTTTGGCGTGTACAGGAACCGTTCATCGCAACGCGCCTCATTCAAAAAACGGTTTCCGTCCAACTGTGGTCGGGCAGCCCAGTTGAACGAGGAAGAGGTTGGGAAGCCCGCCCACAGTCATTTGTTTGTGAACAAACGTCCTATTTCTTGTTCTTCCTTATTATATATTGAAAAAAGTGACATTATTTTTATATTGTAAATGGTGAAAATATTTTTATATTGTAAAAGTGAAACTATTATATTGTAAAAGTAAAATTATTATATTGTAAAAAGTGAAAATATTTTTATATTGTAAAAGTGAAATTATTTTTCTATTGTAAAAGTGAAATTATTTTGAAGCTCAATACAGCATCATTTATTTCCTACGACTTTTTTCAGTAATATTTTAAACCATATATCCCAGTTCCTAATTGGAAAATCGTTCGTAACTGATACATTGAAATCTTAAACGTAAAGAAATTTTGATGAAATTCTTGTATACCAGTTTTTTCTCGGTATTGTTTTAAAAAATATTGCGTGACACAACCTATTTGGATATTTAAACCAACATACTAGTAAAGAGCAGGGAGTGACTGTAATCTGTTAATTAAACTTAATTTTTATTATTCATATCCTTTGCAGTTATTTGGAAGCGATGAGTATGAACAGTGATTACCTTCCTGATTTACATAATAATTTGCGATTTTCCAAATTGGTTTCACGTTTGTAAACAGTACATCAGGACCAGGGCCGTACCCAGGATTTTGGTTCGGGGGGTTTAATATGCAATTTTTTTGGACATTTGGGCATTCTCCTATGTTACCATTGTAAAACAAAATTTCGGGGGGGTCAACCCTAACCCCCCCCCCCCGGGTACGGCCTTGATCAGGACGGCTGTTTTATTGTGAACGGTTCTTTCCGCGCAGGTATACCGCGTCAAGTTGTAAGGCTTCTTGCGTTGTTCTCATTTTCTTGTCTACCATGAACGCCGTTATGCAAGACTGGTCAACGGACCAGTACACGCGAAAATATGCCTTAAGTCTGTGGTGGTGGCGGACTCGTACTCGGGATCGTACGTTTCCTCGTTACCATCCACAATCCCATTGATATTGTGAGCGAAACAGCGGAAGTACGGAATGCGCTTTTGCAGAAGGTCGGAAACGTCAGCCTAGGCACCGTTATTTTCCCCCGACATGCTGTACTTAAAATAGTAAGATTGGAGGAGAATGTTCGGAACATGAAGGCCTAGACGCGCAATACAAGCTGCAGCCAACCCTTGTTATTCATCTGCCCCCCCCCCTCTACCGGGGGGTATAGGTCCTAGAACACTTATGATCCTTACCCCTGGCAGTATGTTTTTGCACGTTCCCCGAGTTACGTGTACTTGGTGATTCAGTTAAATACAAAAAGGGAAGAAAGAACGTTTCTGTGCTTAAGCAATTTATTGAACTCACATCAAGAACGTTACATAATTCTGGTGTCAGAAGTGGGATAATTTAAATAGTCACGGGAAAAAAGAAATATCAAAATGAGCAGTACGGACCCAAAGCCCACACCAGCAGCCACAACCGCATCTACGAAACCAGCAATTCCCCAAACCGAATCCCAACCCCAGATCAAGGCTGCGGTCCCACTAGCCGAATAACCGTGGTTATTATAACCTTTTCTTTGGAAATTGCTGTCCCAGGAATAGGAAAAGTGAGAGATTTCCAAGGAAAAGGTTATAATAACAATGGTTATTCGGCCAGTGGGACCGCAGCCCAAGCCAGTGATACCTTCTACCCTAACTGGACCTAATCCAGCTATGCAAGGTGCCGCCACAGACAGCGCTGTACCCAGGATTTTGGTTCGGAGGGGTTTTTGAAAGTTTCGGAGGGGGTTTTAATATGCATTTTATTGGACATTTGGGCAGTCTCCTATGTTCACCATTGTAAAACAAAGATTCCGGGGAGGGTTTAAACCCCCAAAACCACCACCTGGGTACGGCCTTGGCCACAGACTAAGTCCTGATGGCCCTCAACCTGCTGTTCGGTCACCAGTATTTAGCAGAAGTCCCGAAATTTACAGGCGAGAATTTCAACCAATCAATCTCAGAATGGTTAACGTTATTCGAACACGTAGCCCTTTGTGCAATATGGGACGTGGGCACCCGTTTCAACCAAATAGCCCTCCGGCTGAAGGACGTGGCAAGCGAATTCCTCAGCAACTGGAAAAAAGCTAATGTTAATGTGAGAATGTAGAATAAAATATCTTAGTCAGTCGAACGCGCATATAGAAAATAGCCGATCAAGGGAAATATTAAGCTTTCATTCCGGTCAAGCCAGCCAGCTCAGCATAGTTCACCGTTCCCGCAGACAGAAATCTTACACCTCTGCTCTTATTGCATGCGTCCAGCCGTCCCAGAACTGTTAAGCCCGCTCCCAAGATACAGACAATCAGGGCAGTCTAATTTGTGCAGTCAACCGAGTGTAACCATTTTGTTAATGTGAATCGCAAATACACTATCTCCGACGCAACCCCGTGTAGTAGTTACGCCAACTCCCCTATCCCAACCTACCTTTTCCTCACCCTTCCCTTTCCCCCTATCCCCCACTCTTTTACATTTTGGCGCAGTCGGTAGGATAGGCGTTTCAGGCGTTCTATCCCCCGCCCAACCCCCGTTCCCCCGACCTTCAAAAAAAAGCATTGTGCCGATCAGTTCGTGTTTTTGTACACATAAAGTTTATTTCGCCGTTCACAAGCAGCCGACCATCAACTGTCCTTTACTATGGCAGAATCAGGTACCGTTTTTCCGACTATTTCCTCGCTTCCTCCTGTCTCTGTTCCCCTTAGTGCTAGTACTGGGCCGTTTCCCACTGCAGTTACCGCTCTAATTCAAACTTTTTTCTGTAACGACTGTTACCACTACCATGAGTACTACGAGACCGTCGACCCCTGCTATAACTTTCCTAGGCAACCCGCTCTCCGTCGACGACTCGACATTATTAGGCCGAACCCGCCCGAACACCCCTGTCTCAGCCAGAGGCGAATCTGTGTTAGCCATTCTCGAGCAAATTCCTGTATATTCCGGAGAAAGCAACATTAAAGAATGGTTGACAAAACTTGGCTTTCAGCTGTCTAGCTACCCCGACGATTCAGATAGAAATTTAAGAGCTATTCATAACCGTTTAGACAAAAGTGCTCTGGCGTTCTACCGCATGCTGGACGCCAACACTAAGACGAACTGGGAAACTTTTAGGGATGCGCTAGTGAAAATGTTTGCCCTCGTCGAAGAAGACGAAACTGAACCCCCCGTACAGGCCACCGACGAACCGGTCGCACAATTCGCTCAGAAAATCCTAGAACACTCTATGGTAGTCCACGGAGTTTTTTCAACAAATACGTAATGGGCCATCATCGCCATTGGCGCTATCATCGCCATTACTAATGGCGATGATAGCGCCAACCGGGCACTGGATGCCATTATAAAAAATACCTTCCTCAGTGGTTTAAAACCCACACTCCGCAGAATTGTAAAGAGGCATTTGAACAAGCAAAATCAATCTTTTGACGAACTTATAAAAATTGCTAGAGATGAGGAGCGTAATTTAGCTCAATTTCTGATCTTATCAGACGATTATGTAGAAACGGCCCAGAAGTACTTGCAGGAGATCAGGTATGTTATGAACGAACAAAAGGCCTGGTTAGCCCAGAAAAGGGTTCTAGCGGCTGGAATGCAGCCCGTGATTTTTAACCCGATGATTAATGAACAAAACCCCCAAATAGGGTCAAGTTATCCGAACACACCCACCAATCAGAACACCATGCCTGTAGATTACTCTTGCTCTTATATTCGTTACCAAGAGGCCAACGTTGCCGCTGAGGCCCAGAATGTCGAACCCAACTCTTTCGCCCCACCTTTTCTTGGACGCGGAAGAAACATCCCGAACCTCATAAACGGCCGTCGTTTAGAACGCGGACGCCTTTCAGGAGGCATAAGCCATGGGTGCTCAGCTTCCGAGACCCCTAATCGAAGAGACTATTTTCTCGCACTCAACCATCCCGAGACTACGTACGCTGCCCAATAACCCAATCCGTACCATCCCCACAACTTTCAGCAAACAAACCCGTTCCTCCCGCAGGCTACAAGCTCGTTTCTTCCACAAATTGCTTTCAACCCGCCCCGTTCCCGGCCGACAACGTCCCAACGGCCCGCTCAACCTTTGCAAACCCATAATCCAGTTAATAATGCCCCCCTCCGATGCGATCGCGCCAATCGCCGCAGCAATTTCAACGATCACCCCGACCAAGTGCCCCTGAAAATAGAACCACGGACGACCGCCCCATTTGCCTTTTCTGTCGAGAAGAAGGCCCATCGTCAGATACTGCCATAATTTTCAACAAACTTTGGCCCGCCAATCGGGATTCCAACCAAAGTTTCCCCTGCCGAACAAGCAGGAGCAGGCGTCAATTAGTCGAGCCCTGTTCGGTACAGACCCAAAAAACTCAGACGGCCAGTCGATGAGGGTCGACTGGACTGCCGTAAGCCCAAATACAATTTGTACCCGATCACCGCACACCCCAACTCCTTTTCTTCCCCACCAAAATCATCATCTTCCTTCGCCGACCCAACAGGCGAAAAATCCCTCTAACATACCGTAACAAGTATCGTACAAAGCCACCTGCTAGGAACCCCGAAATCAATCGCCAAGCGAAACAAACCGCAGAAAGCCCCGTCCCCATATTCTTTGGGCCCGTCGTATGTGGGATCGTCGACAAACCTTTCAAAACTCCGACACTGCAGGTGAAGATTGGGAACCTTCTCTGCAGTGCTCTTGCGGCTACGGGAGCTGGACTTTCCTTGCTCCACGAACGAATTTATACCGTCCTTAAAGACCAGAACTTCGATTTCCAACCAGACCCCGTGAAGGTTCGGTTATACTCAATCTCAAACGCCGAACTTCAAAGCACCGGTGTCTTTTCCGCTGAAATCTATCTTTATGGCCGACCAATAAACCACAAATTCGTCGTGTCTCCAAGCATTAATTACGACATAGTCTTTGGCATCGATTTCATTGTTCAACAAAACCTCGTGATTGATGGAAACCAACAAACCACTTCATTCCCGACCCACCCGAAGTATAACAGCAGACACCGTCTACCACTTCGCCCAAGACCCCTGCAGACTCAAAAGAACTGAACACCAATAAAAGGTTAGAAGAAGCCCCTAGACAAAGTCAGAACTCTACGTCGGCCTCCGTACAGGTAATAAATAAGGATAACCTTGACGAACTCACTGGAATTCCAACAAGACCCCTCACTAAATCCCAATTCCGAGTTTTCCTTCATTGCAACGTTACTATCCCACCGAACAGCGGACGAACCGTTTGTGGACGGATAGAAACCCCAAAAACTGTCGCCGACCCAACAATGTGGTTGCCATGTTTTGGACATACGGGAATCTTGGAACCCGCTGACCTCTTTCGCCCATATGCCTTCATCGAACCGGTAATGGTCAAAACCGATGGAACACCAAAAATCCCAATACTTATAACTAACATGTCTAACGAACCCGTCCAACTGAAAAAATTTGACTTCATGGGACTCCTAGACTTGAACGTCAGCCCAGAAGCAAGCGGCTTGCATGTCAACGAAGTTCGAGTAACAAGCCGACCTATTCACCTATCTACCCAAACCCAACCGGAATTCGACCGAATAAAATTCAGTATTGGAGACCAGATCACCGACGAACAAGGAGAACGAGTTCTCTCTCTTATCAAGACAACTATGACATCTTTGCACGATGACATGGACCTTGGAAGAACCGCCCAAGTGACCCACAAGATCGACGTCCAGGGTAATCTGCCCGTCTACCAAAAACCGTACCGTGTTCCTGCTGCCCTCCAAGGCGTGCTCGAATCGAAGATCAAAAGTATGCTGAACCACGGAATCATACGCGAATCAAACTCGCCCTGGGGTGCCCCCGTTCTTTTGGTCGACAAAAAGGACGGCACGAAAAGGCTTGTCATCGACTACCGCCGGCTTAACGCAACTACAAGAGAAGACCAATATCCGATGCCCAATATTCAAGAGTCTCTTGAGCAATTGTCAAAATCGAAGTTTGATTCCCTTTTTGATTTGGCCAACGGGTATTGGCAAATTGAAATGGACCCCGCCGACCGTGAGAAGACAGCCTTCTCTTCCCCGTATGGCCACTACGAGTTCAATTGTACGCCTTTTGGACTTTGCAATGCCCCGGCTACCTCCCAGCGCCTAATGAATACAATCCGCCGAATACTAATAAATAAAATCTGCTTAGCATACATCGATGATATTATCACCCATAGCCAAACCTTCGAAGACCACCTCCACCACATTCAGCTGATTTTCTCCCGTTTACGCGAAGCCGGCTTCAAGCTGAAACCATCGAAATGCGAATTCCCCAAGCAACGGTTAAAGTACCTCTGACACATTGTTTCCGCAGAAGGAATTGAGCCCGACTCCGATAAAGTAAGTGCCATTTCCCTGTATCCTCCGCCCTTAACGAAAAAAGAGGTCCAATCCTTCCTCGGTTTAAGTGGATATTACAGACGATTCATAAAAACTTCTCAAAAATTGCCGCCCCCCTTCATCGACTAACCGCTGGCAACATCCAGTTTACCTGGAACGAAGAAACCGAAGAGGCCTTCTTACAACTCAAGCAAAGGTTGATGAGTTGGCCCATTTTATCGTACCCCGACTTTGAGCTGCCGTTCACCCTGTACACCGACGCTTCGGATCGCCCTTGGTGCCGTACTGTCACAAGTCCAAGACGGTAAAGAAGTAGCACTTGGGTACGCAAGTCGCCTTCTCAACCGAGCAGAAAGAAATTACGCGACCACCGAAAAGGAAGCCTTGGCGATTGTATGGGCAGTAAAACACTACCGTACATTCCTCTATGGAAGACATTTCACTGTGGTAACCGACCATGATGCCCTAAAATGGCTCATGTCCGTCAAGGATTCCTCCCCACGTCTGATGAGATGGTCGCTCACCCTTTCGGAGTACGACTACACTATTCAGTACCGACCTGGACGTTTGAACAAAAATGCCGATGCGCTATCACGGATAGTTTTGAAAGGAACTAACCCTGGCGAGAGTAATGCAGTCACTCCCAAGAATTCCGAACAAGGAAACACAGAGGTCACAGAGGAAACACAGGGGCTCTCCTTGGGCTACCCCACATAAAAAAAGATCACGATATATCATGGTTTATCATGATATATCATATATCATGGTTTATCATGATATATCATGGTTTATCATTATATATCATGATAAACAATGATTCTTCATCGTATTATGTCAGAATCATAATAATGATTAAGTACACGTATATCAATGTCATTGGTAAAATTGTTATATTATATTGAGGTTTTCGATCTTTTTTCATAGATTTCATTATAATTAATGAATGAAACCACCGAAATAATTTCACGTTGCCAGACTTTTATTTTAAATAATTGTACAACAACAATTTCTGATTCATGAAAACTATATCTTTATATTTTCTCTGTTGGGAATAGAATAATACGGCATTGGTAGAAGTCCAAGACTGTGGTGTTGGGCGCAGCACAGCCACCTATCGGTAGCTTCCTCAAACACGTAAGTTATTAACAGCTGAGCTTTGTTTTGACAGTGAAAGCATCGTGTTCGACGAGTTAAACCTTTACTGCTTCATCTTTTTATCGTACAATACACTTTGCATTGTACAACTTTGTGGCCACTGGCGACATATCTGTTGGACAGCTCTTCTGCTTTAATAAATTTGCGTTACCAGCAAACTTATTGAACAACTGAAGAAGAAGCGAGTGATTTCTATTGTTAGTGTTCTTTCGCATGGTCCTTCTTGTTATCTGAAGTGCGAAAATACAGCTTACGGAAAGTACAACTAATCGACTTTCTTATTGCTAAATAATTTTATTTCTAATGATTAATTACGAAAATTATTATTTATTATGATCTTCGTAGAGAACATCATAAAAGTATCATGATATATCATGATAAAAGTATCATGATTTATCATGATATATCATGATACTTTGTCCAATTTATCATGATATATCATGATACTTTTTTTTACCTGGGAGGACTACTTTACCACTACGCAATGCCCAGACCAAACGCACCAAGATACGAAATTATCCGTCAGTTAGTTATTCCTTCTAAATTCATCCCCGATGTATTAAATTCCAATCACGATCATGAACTAGCCGGACACCGTGGCGTCTCTAAGACGTTCCAACAAATTCGAAGCCGCTTTTACTGGAAAAGGACGTATCACGATGTAGAAAAATTCTGCAAGAGCTGCCTTTTATGCGCAATAAGGAAGCCGCCCACACCCCAACCTAACGTCCCACTAGGAACACTACCCCCAGTTAACTGTCCTTTCCACCGTTTGGCAGTCGACGTCTTAGGCCCATTTCCCCCTACATTCGATGGAAATAGATACCTCCTTGTTTTCGTCGACCACTTTACAAAATGGAGCGAGGCTTTCCCTATGAAAACGCAGGACACAAAAACCGTAGCCAAGATCTTCGTAGAGAACATCATTTGTAGACACGGCATTCTGCTAGAATTGCTTTCCGACCGAGGAACTAACTCCCTCTCCAACCTAGTAAAGGAAATTTGCTCATACTTTAATATCACCAAGACGAACACCAGCTCATACAACCCTAAATGCAACGGTATGGTTGAAAGACACCACCGAGTTCTAATGGACGGATTAGCAAAATACTTCGAGAACAACCAACAAATCTGGGATCAACAGATTAATTTTGTTCTTTTCGCTTACCGAACCGCCGTCAACGCTAGTACCGACGAAACCCCATTTTTTTCTTCTCCATGGGAGAGACCCCAACATTGACGTCAACGTCATCTTGGCACCACCCCGATTAAATTTAATAATTCAAAGTTTACTCATTTGTTTGTACGGAATTACGCACTTAGCGAAGACTACAAGTCCGAGATGATTCAACGTCTACACAACGCGTTCTCCTACGTCCGAGACCGCCTTACTCTAGCCCACAAAACGCAAAAAGAACACTACGACCTCCGAGTAAAAGTCAAACAGTTCTTTGTCGGAGACAAAGTCTTAAAGGCCAATATCGCCCTTAAGGTTGAAGAATCCCTAAAAATAACCTTAAATTCCTGGCTTGGACCTTACCGGATCATCAAGCAGACCTCTGACGAAACTTTCGTCATTCAAGACACCAGAACACTAGACGAAGAGAAGGTGAATGTAAATCGCCTGAAGCATTACCAGGAAAGAGTTTTTTCCAACGATACACCGGTGACCTGGTTGGGATCTGGTAATCTCGAGCAATTACCATATCCCAAATGACCTGATGACCATCCACGTAAAAAAAATCCCTGCCGACGCAAGCCCAGATGAAAAAACACTTGAAGGGCTACTAACCAAAAATCGAACACTTATCCAAGTTGGTTTCTAAGCTGTCAAGCGAAACCAAGTGTCAAACCGAAACTGTCCCTAAACAACACGAACCCTACGACCCTGTTCTCGCAGAACTCCCGATCCAAGAAATCCGTATTCCTCCTTTACCTTGCCGAAGCTCAAAGGCTTATACCCCATCCCTGCAACACGAAAACCCCTGACCCTTGCACAAACTCCTGAACCCGACTCACTAAGTCCCTGGTTTACCAGCTCCCCAGACTCAAGCCCACAGAGCCGCGATGGATCACAGTTTACGGATTATCAAGAAATGCGACTACATGAAGACTCCGATCCTATTTGGAACACTTATCGAGGTGCAGAAACCACCTCGAGTAGCTCAAAAACCACCCCTGACCACTCTAAAACTACCACATCAGAAGAATCTGAGCGTCAATCCAACACTCCGAGCTCCTACACCCTATCCCCTGAGGAGAGCATCCCAACATTTCAGATGACCATGCCCTCGTTCCGCCCCCGTATTTTTAGCACACCAGGTGAAACTTTAGACCGTTCCCCCTCGGAAGAACTGCAAGCCGCAGAACAAACCAGCTTTAATCAGCGCCCTAGAGCGAACAGTGAACCTACTCCGAGTAGTACACCGAACCGACCAATCGTAAGTGACCAAATTAGACCAGCGCACGACGGACGACCCACCGTCTTTACGCGTTACGGAAGAGAAGTGAGCCCCTCTGTCAGATTCAACGAAGACGTCCAGTATTTTCACTAAGCTACCCACATAAACTAACCGATCATGCGGCAATTAACAGTTAACCCCGATCTTGTATAGGAACATTCCTTGCCATACTCCTTTTTACGCTCTCCTCCATCACGGGACTGGACACCAACTTGTACCACCTTTCCGTCGGTTCTGTATTTCAATTTAAAGAGACGCTAATGATAGGGAACTCCAAGTGGACCATAGTCGCCGACGTTGATTTAACGCCTTATGACACCATCGTGAAGTACCTAGGCGATTATCAAAGGACATTTCAACCAGTCGAACTGGACACAACCGCGAAGAACATTCAAGCGAACGCCACTCCCCGACAACTGGACACTGTATCTACGACCCCCGCTGCAGCCCAATTGCAGAACTTCCTTACAATGGTAAACCTCTCAGTCACTCGAGAGAACCTACTATTCTCTAAGGACTACGACGGCATCCGCACCAAACTGACTAACATTCGAAGAACTATTTCTACCAATAGTCGTACAAAACGATTCGTCCTAATACCCTTCGGAAGTAAGGTGTTAAATTTGCTCTTTGGAACCGCCAGTGACGAAGACGTTGCCCACATCAACGACAGAGTTGACGGCATGTTTAAGAAATTGAACAGTGTGGCCCACGTTTAGGAACTACAAGTCTCCCTTATTGAAACCGCGCACTCCGAAATCCTTAAAGTCCGATCAACGATAAAGAACTTTAACGACGCCATAACCCTAATTAGCCGCCATTTAGACGAAATAAATACTGAAGGAAGGACTCAAACGGAAGTGACAGACAAGATAACTACAGATTCTTGAACTTACCACGGCTACCGCAGAAACTCAAGCAAACCTTCGTTTCGTGAGTAACTTATTACAGTACTTAAATGACGAACTCGCCTTAATCGCCTCTGGACGACTACCTAAACAATTACTTCCACCTTCGAAGCTGATACCCATCTTAAAAGAAATCGAAGCCCAATTACCAGAAGGATGGAAGATCATGACAAATTCAAAAACTCAGAACTATTGGAAACTGTATTCCACCGCACAACTAAAATCAGCCTCTACCGCGAACGGTCTACGATTATTTATCGAAATCATGGTAGCACCGCACAATCAAGACAACTTGGCTTTTGGGCTAGAGTGTCATATCGGACAAGGGTCGCTCCGCCCTCCTCTTAAGAATCCTTGTCCACAGCGGACAGTCGGAGACTGTCCATATGGACAAAGGGGACCCAAGGGCGGGAGACTATCGAATTGGTAACCCAGAGAAAGGTCGATATAAGGACACTTTGTCGCAAACAAAACAAACAACAGGTTGTTATTATTATTATAAATGTCACGCGACAAAACTGCACGTTTCGGATGACTACTGCGATAGACAAGTTGCTTTTTGAGCAAGTGAGAAATGAAGTGGATAGAGTTGTCAAGGAAAGGGAAAGCGAGAAGAAAAAGGCTGTTAAGAGAAGAGCACAAGAACTGAAGCGCTTGAGAAGAGAGGGCATATTACCGTATCCCCCCCCTCGTAAAAGGAGAGCAAGGAGGCCTAACACTGCTTCTGTTTCCCAGAAACCGCCTAGTTCGGAAGAAATTGGAGTGCAGAAGTTACAGGTATGAGATATGTGTACTTTTATTATATATGTTTTAAGCCTTGTCACTTAAAATAGCCGGTCCAAGCAATACTAATAACGTTGTATATTAGGATTATGGTGAAGAATCAACATCGGCGTCGAACACCAACAACGGAAACCCGGAAACGGCCTGTATGGAGAATGTCGTAATCGAAAGTTTAGTTCAAGATTACGAAAGACTCGTTTTAGGAATTCAAGAACAGGTTGAAGAGTTGCAAGCAAAACAGAAGAAGGCGGAAGAAAATTTGAAAGTTCAGCAGAAATTGGATAAAAATCCCCCAAAAAAGCGAGAAGAGCATGACAAAGCGTGGTGCGACTTTCGGCCGGCATTATTCCAACTTTCAGTGGAGGAAGAATGTGCTTTGGAAGACTCAGTTTGTCAAATATGCCTGGCTGGTAAAGCGAGAATCAAATGTACCGACTGCTTCAAAATGATTTGTTCCGAGTGCGACAAAGACGTCCACTTTTCGCGCCCTTTCCACACGCGCAGCCTGTGGAAGGATGGAATGTTTGCGTACTTAAAGCCAACTGAATACGCCAACGTAGATTCTGATGTTGTATCCGTATATGAAAGAGGTATTCTTTCTTTGTTTGTTAAGTTTCTGATAATTCATGTCCTTGTACAGAAATACCGGTTCCTCTGTTTGGGAAAGCGTGCGCGAATTGTGGGTCTTCGGATGTGCAATTGGAGAGTGGTGAAGGAGTTGTTCGAATTATTCACT
>JAHZNP010001286.1:0-22236 GCA_020615345.1 Triops cancriformis
TTGACAGTCAGTCTATTTTTAGTATTTACTTCCGATTTTTTAAGCCAACTTTTTCAGATTTTGGTCTGGGATCAGGAACGGATTAAAATGATATACATGGAATCTTATGAGAAATAGCGTCTCTTATTACGAACGCTTCTTAAACCGAACTCCGTCCAGGAACGGATTAGGTTCGTTAAACGGGGCACCACTGTATTTTATTCTTGATATAACAGTGGCATCTTTCCTTTTTTGAGAAATTCCGTAGAATTTAATATTGTAATCAATGACGTTACAACATAATATTAGCGTTAAGTATTAATTAATTACCGTTACGTACGAAAGTATTATCCGTATAAAGTTACCATTGGATTATGAAACTTTAACTTGATATTATTTAAAAAAATCATTGGTTAAAAAATATCAACGAAAAGTGAAGGCAGTTGTATTTTTCAATTGTACTGACAAAGGTGATCATAGATAAGGGAGTGGGATTGATATATTTTTTTAAGAAGCGAAATCCGCATTGACATGTGTTATACTTCTATGCTGATTGAATATAAGTGTAATCTTGACTCAAGATCTGCAAGAAATTTCGATTTTTCGGAATTTCCCTACGTGATACTTACATGGTACCTTCCGATTCCCGCATAACTATGTTTTCAATAGTTACAATTTAAACTGCATTAAATTTATTGTTTGCATATGAGTGTACTGCTTCTATTTTGCGACGAAGTAATAAAGCTGTAGTCAATAAACGTACAAACTCGATCGGAACTGTTGTATTATTTACTTCCTGAAGATGCAGAATGTTTCACTTGTGAGTTCACACATTTTTGTAATATCTAAATATCTAAAATCTTGTAACCATTACAGTTTGTTGTTAATTTAACTTTCTCCGTTTCGCAGGAATCTGTAGGGAGGCCTTGACGAGCTTCATTGTTTGTGGTTAAAATACTGTTAGACGAGATGGAGACTTGGCTGGAAGTATCTTCAAAACTGAATTCAAATTGATTAAACGCTCCCGAACAGCTGCCTTGGGAACTGCCCGATAAGTCGTTATGCATCCCTGGTTGTTACGTCACTGGATTTCCATATCTGCTAGGATTTTCTTCAGAAAGGCTTTCTCTTCTTTCAGTTCCTATTTAAAACTTTAAATTGGCATTTTGCATTTAATGCTGATTGTATATTCATTTCTCTACATTACCTTCAGAATCTTCCCTTGACGATGGAAAATCTTTTCGTATCTTTTCAAGATCCAGAAAGGGCACTTCCGACAAGGATATTCTTTGTTGGGAAAGAAATGGTCACTGCCATTACTTTGCGATGCCATTTTTATCACACAACCGTCATTAGGGTAAGGTCAACCTACTACTGAAAGGGACTTTGATTTTTTTGTATTAATGAAAGAAGTGACCTTGTCAAGTGTTTCTTTCTAAGCCGAATCTAAGGCTACCCTAAGGGGAAAAAAAGGCTATCCTTTTAAGGTAGCAGTTCCCTTTCATCTGTTTCAACAGTTCAACAAGTTTATTTTTTTATTTCAACGTATATTTTGTCGTTTGAAAACAGAAATATAATGGCTAGGACTATCATTATAAACTGAGATAAGATATCGTTATTTAAGTAGGACAGGAAAACATTTGACAGAAATTTTAATAAAGGCCTTAGCTTCCCAATTTACATTCGATTAATGTAGTATGACATGTAGGCATCACATGCTGTTGAATTTTACAAAGCGAATGAGTAAAATTGTGTCTCAAAAGTAGTTTTGTTTCGAAGCATAAATCGTCCTTTTTGTACTAGATCAAACCTACTAGCATTGTTTTATTGATTTTCTTTCCCGAAATATATTTGGCGAACATTTTTATATCAATGTACCGTATATCAATATACCGTATTTACACATTACATTTGTCCATAATTTAGCTCGTTCAAATTAACAAAAGTTTATTTTTACTAATAGTGAAATTTTCGGAAACAAAGTTAATAACGAAATGAGCTTTCTATTAAAAATGAGCTGTAAGTTCCAATGTGAAGAAGTTGAAAACTCCTTATAAAGAAGGGCTACAACAAACGAATCATCATTTAAAAAAGAGCGAAGAAGCATAATTGCTTTCCACTTAACGGTTTCCAGTGGTTGGCACTGATTTTCATCCGACAGGGTTTTCACTAAGTGTGGATGTTCTGGACGGTAGAGATGAAAAAAATGTCATAATGTAGAAAAAACTTGCCGACGAGGAATATCCATCCTTCATTGGTTTGAAAAATATTGTGAAAAACAAAGATTCTCAAATCTTTGTTTGGTTGGTTTTTTGTATTCCATGCAACTTTACCACATTGCCTTCAACGCGTCCCTGGCACAAGTGGTCCATCGGTATGTTCCTGTGATACAAGTACATTTTCTGAGTTTTTTTCCTTTGTATGATGAGCGTCAAACTCGTGTAATCGTTTGACTACTTGTTCGAGCATAGATTTCTTGGTTTTAAGGAAGTTTTTTAATATTTGGAGGGTATTTCCAGCCCAATAACCACTCCACGAAGGAATTGATCAGAAAACTTCCACGTCGTCAACTAGGTGTATGAGGGAACGAACGTTGTACGATATAAAATGATGGTCGTAGATCTTCGACGAACTTTCGATAAATGTTTTAACAGTTTTTGTCAAAAATCGAAAGACCCTTTCTACCTCGATTTGTGACTGACGGGAAACTATCCTCGAGGTAATGTAAAGCAATAAAAAGTGATCGTAGACACTAGATGGCAAAATATTCTTAAAAACAATAATGCCTAAATAATCCATAAATAAATGAAACTCACTAGCTTTCCAACATTTCACTTCGTCTAAACCTCTCGGCTTCCCAGCGAACTTGGTTGGAATGTGATCTTTCAAACACTTAAGTCGACTGGAAAACTCTTTAACTGCTCTTCCAGACATTTTTGCTGGGCTCTTAATTAAACTTCAAATTGAAAACTATAACAGTCTTTTCGTTACACTGAGATCGAGTAAGTTAAGTGACTCTCTTGGAAAATCCTTTATCGTTTTCAATTTTAATTCGCTCCACTTCATTCGGTGTTAGACTTTTGTTGTGTTCTTCTTGTTCCCCGCTACGGAACGAGAAATCGCTCCGCTTTTCTGCCTCCAGTTCAGGAAAAATTGTTTGCCCAGACACCTCTGATGTAGCAAAACGTTCGGCATTTGTAGTGCATCTTTGGCACGAGAAATATCCTCAGTGACACTTGACTCCTTTAACTAACGATGACGCAGGAGCGTCGCACACAAAAGCATCAGTTTTAACGCCTATCTTTAGCCCTCGTAAACATAACTCTTCGTTTTACATTGCACAAGCTTCATCAACGAATTGTTTAAAGAAAGCATTAAAATCGTTAGGCTTTTTTCGCTATAGTAAATTCCGCACACAAAGGGTTCAGACGCTTTTAAGTTGTCAATTCTTGCTAGTGTCGGCCAGAAACAGTGATTGGTGCTCTCAATCATAGGGAGGTAGTCGACATTGATGTGAATATTCAAGGTCGATGGTAAATCAATGTGTGAAGGTTAGAATTAAAGATTTTGAACCAACCTGTCAACTGTAAGACGGGAAAGGGGATATCGGGATTTCAGAAAAGACTGATTCGCTTTTACTATTAAGCATTTATTGGCAAAGAGATATTGCAAGGATGTCAATGATAATGTCACTGGTAGGAACGGGAGTAAACCACACGGGGGATGAGGCGGAGGTCACAAGGTAGACACGGGGAGAGACTTGAACGCGAGCGAGAGAGACTGAGGGTCAGAGAGCGAGCCAGAGAGGTAAGAGCCAGAGCGTCGCTCCTTCGGTTCTTGAGTAGGGGCGTCTTCAATGGTTGGGCAGTTGCGGACCTCTTCTGTTCCAGCGTCTCCTGTTGATGTAATGGGGTGGCGTGCCTGTTACGTAAACCCTGGGTAATTGGGTCATGCTAACGATCTTGAGGACCAGCACGGTCCAGGATCGCAGGGAGAGCGCACGGTATCCTAACATGCAACAGGGGAAGATGTTAGTTCGATGCATTAAAAGGTTGCTGGCTTCGGCACACAGAGGGGGCTCATGACACGACGTGCTTTCCACCTTCCATCTGCATGGAGTTAGATATAAATTGTTAGGGCATATGTTAGTTACAGCAACAAGGAGAAGCCTAAATGTTTCTAGTACAACTAAGTTTACCTAACACAAGTTTTGAAGCCTAAGTTTGCATCAATAATAAAAGTTCATTGTTACATTCCTCCCTGTTTTCAAGAAGTTGCCGTCCCGTCAACATTTATTACAGGTGCATGCTTAACCGGGGATAAATTGGATTTGAAGGGTGGGTATCTGGTTATTCGGGTCTGGTTGCCGGCGGCTCAGTGGGGACGTCAGTGGCAGTGGCGGTGATGTCTGAAAGGGAGTGGAGTTCAATATCGGCATCGGCTGTGCTTCTTAGACGACGTTTGCTGACATTGTTAAATGGCATTAGACATACATCAGCACGTTTAGGGGACAGATGTCGAAGTTTGACAGCAATGGGAAATACAGTTATGACAACTGTAACGACTAATGTAGAGTAAATGGTCGTCCTTAAATTTGTAGACCATTGTAGTAGTCCATTGACTTTCAACTTGTCTTTATGTCCATTACGAACTTGTCCACGGAAAATGAAGGAGAATTGGCATCAAGGGCTTCAAAAAGGTCAAGGATTGCATTAAAGTTCTCAGTGCTATCTTTGTAGTAAGCCGGGTTAGCATTACTCAACATATTGAACATGATTGTGTCAACAGTCAGGTTTAATTTATTTGCAATTTCGAAAGCTGCCGGCAGTCCGCTGGCATTTAAGGGCACCCAATCATTAAATTGGTATTTGTGTGTCTGTCCGTTGAAGTTGACCAAATTATTAGACCAGAAGCATGGGTTTTAAGGGTAAAGTGTCATTCCGTTTTTTCCAATAGTAAAATTGCCAATGCACGGCTGGGGGCCGCAATGGGTAAGTTCAGTTGTGAACGTCACGGAAGTTTTGGTGCATTTTTATAGAAGTGCCGTACGTGCTAGGGGGATGAGGCGCTCACAGTTGTCGAGGCCAAGGAGTTTAGCAGCAAGAACACCGCTAAATTGGGCTAAAAGGTTGACAAGGGCCGCCCAATTTTTTTTGGAACCATACAGCTTAGCGTGTCGAAGTGTCCTGTGAATTGATTCTCATGGGATGCTACCATGTCGAATAGGTAACGTATGTGGGATCCAACGCTAGCGGGTAAATACTTAGGAACAGTGCCTGGTTTGTCAATGGGCTTGCCGGACTTAACAATGTAGTGTTTCGGCATACGAACAACGGGAAATTGAGTAGTGTCTGTGCATCCAGTGGTGGTTGACATATTTACAAAGAAGTCGAGTTGTCTGTTAGTGTCCAACATCCGCGCTAGTCCATGAGCAGCGTTTGGTGTGAACTGTACAAAATCTTCCGTTACTGTGTCAGTTGTGCAATGCACTGTTTCTGGTGTTAAAGAAACGGGTTTACACACTTAGGGTAGCTTGGTCTGTTTCAGCAAAACCTGACTTGTAAGTTGCATTAATAAGTCCAAAAGGTGTTATGATTGCGCACTCAGGACATGGGCGATGAAGGATGATTTCTTTGACGAAACAATTCAACGATGTAAAGACCTCTGTGGTCATCCACATTGGTTTTCCGATGGGTGGTTGATCAAAAGTCCAGCGATTTCCTGCGCGGTACATTTTATTGCTATGACATGACAGTGTTTGTGTAAGGTGCCAGCATTCATCGACTGTAACGGGTACCCGGTGTTTACTTGTGGTCGAGTCGTGACCTCCGAAGAAGAACGACTCGATCGTAAGCTGTTGAGTCCATTGACCGCACATGTAAGCGGTAAATCTTTGGTAAGGGTCAACGTCTCGTATAAGTGTATAGTAAATCACATCGGGTGGAGAAATTGTTGTCTTCGGTAGACATTGTGGCAGTGATTGGAAATCAATTACGTTCGCCGACGTCGCAACGAACCAGTTACAAACTGTAGCTGTAATTCTGTTTGACGGTTTCATGGAAAAAAATTTGGGGAGGAGTAAGAAGTAGGCAAACGTGAGTGGGGTCATCTGTATGATGTAGGAACATTTATAACGTCAGTCAGGGTAAGCAGATTACACATTTCTTTTAAAAGAAACAAACAAAATTCCTTGCTTTTTTTTTGGGGGGGGGGGGCGTTTTAATCTAGCATTTTATTTATGTATTTGGAGTATTTTAGGGGAGATAGTAGAAAGATTAAAAAAAACTAACGTGGAGGAAATATGCTATAGCAAGTTTTTTTTAATTTTCAACGTTATAGAGTTACAGACATCGGTCACATAAGAAAATCCATAATTTTTTTAGCTTAAACGTTGGTAATGCATAGAAACATTTTCCTTTATATCATGCTATGTGCACAAGGTAATGCAAATCGTGAAAAATTCTAACTGTCGTGCTCAGATAGAATCGGCTTGCCTAGCCGGAGGATGTAATTTTCCTCGGTCTCTTAAGGAGATGGTGTGCCGAGGAATAGGATTATTATTTGTAGTTTTTGGTTTGATCGCGGCAGGTTTCTGAACCGGTGTGGGTTTAGAAATTGCTTTTAAAGATTGTTTAATTATTGGGTTACTAGTGCGGAGGGTCGGGATCTGTCCACGGGTTTTGGCGCGAACAGGAGCCTGGGCTCCGATCGCAGGCCTAGACGGTGAGGTGGGTCTGGGTACAGGTAGGTTGTTGATGGGCTGTCGGACTACGTTGTCAGTGTTTGGTGGCTTATTAGTTTTTATTTTCGGGTAAAGTGGTAGATGTAAGGGTAATTGATTATTTGGCGGTGACGAGGATTCTGGTGCAGTGGCAGTTTTTACTTTCACCCAACTCGGCGCATCATTACATGCTTTAAGTCTGTTGACGTGGACTATTTCAATCTTAAGTGAAGCTACGTGTCGGATCCGAACATTGACGGGTGACGTAAATTCAATAATTCTTAATGGACCTCGCCATAGCGTCAAGCTTGCGAGCTAGCCCAGGTTTAGTTGCAGGGTCTGTAAGGTATACTCGCCTTGACTCGCAAGATCTAGATTTTTACGTGTAATTTCCCAAGCCGAATGAAGTCTCGCAAGCATCTCTGTTTTATAGTCTTGGGATAATGCATAACTGGTACGCGGGAGTGAAATATGTGTGTCTATTGGGAGGGTTGGATCTCGGCCGTAAGGAAGGAAAAAGGGGGAATCTTGGCTTGATGATTGTAATGAAGTGCGGTAAACAAAGAGTGCGTACGGAATGTAAGAATCCCAGTCCTCTTGAGACGTGTTTACATAGTGCATTAAAAGATAAATCAGGGATTTGTTAAAACGTTCGGTGAGGCCGTCCGTTTGAGGGTGGTAGGCAGTCGTACGGAAATGGTTTATTTGCAAAAGTTTGCAATTTCAGTAACTAGTTGGGACATAAAGTTAGCCCCTCTATCGGAAAGTAAGGTACGGGGTGTACCGTGTCTTGAAATTATTTGTTCAACGAAAGTTTGAGCAATTGTTTCTGCCTTCTGATCTGGCAAAGCAAAAGCTTTAGGCCACTTCGTAAAGTAGTCTGTAAATACAATAATGAATCTATTGCCTTTAAATGTTTGAGGAAGAGGACCAACAATGTCGACAGCTATGCGTTCCATTGGGGCGGACACAGGTTCCAAAGGGATCTTTGGTGCCGGATTTGTACGCACGTTATTTTTGTGGAAAGAGAAAAACTGGCAGGCTTTACAGAACATCTTAATTTCAGAATACATAAGGGGCCAAAAAAATATTTTCCTAAATTTGTCGTACGTTTTTTCAAACGCGAGATGGCCTGAGATAATGTGACTATGTAAATTAGTCAGTATTTCATATTTAAGTGTTTCGGGGACAACTATTTGTTCCATTGCTCTGGCTGATTTAACATTTTGCAGCAGTAGAATGAGAAAACCCTCTTCATTGACGTCGAATTAATCGATAGAATAAAGCCATGCAGGGTGGCGGGGGAGTATTGGGGATTTCTTGGTGCTTAAGATAGTGAAGAATTGGCTTGCAGTATGGGTCTCTGGCCTGTAGGTCTTTAAATGTAGAAGAAGAAAAGGGATCGTGAACACCGATTTCATCGATTGGTATACGGGATAGTCAATCAGCATTTTTGTTGGAATGGCCCGGCCTGTACTGAATTTCCATTTCATAATCTTGGAGTTTAAGGACCATCTATCTAGTTTAGAGGACGTGTCCTTGTTATTCATGAGCCACTTCATGGATTGTGGTCAGTGACATTAAACTTCCTGCCATACAGGTTAGGGTGGAAGTGCTTTACAGCAAAAAGGACCGCAAGTGCCTCGCGTTCCACCATAGCATAACGGGATTCAGCGCTATTTAGAGATTTGCTGGCGTAAGCAATGGCGACCTCTTTGACGTTTTGTATTTGACTTAGAACAGCTCCAAGTCTTGAATCCGAAGCGTCAGTCTGCAAAATAATTTCTTTGGTGAAGTCAGGGTATGCTAGAATTGGTTCGTTGATGAGGTGGTTCTTTAGGGTTTGAAACGCGATTTCCTCTTTGTCCGTCCATTAAAATAAAGCGTTTTTGCTAGTCAATCTATTCGGAGGTTTTGCTATGGCAGCGTAGTTCTTTATTAATCTACGGTAGTAACTATTAAGTCCTAAGAAGGAACGATTCTGTTTAATGTTTCTTGGTACTGGGTTATTTTTAATTGAAATTATTTTGTCAGGGTCCGGCTGGACACCTTTTGTAGAAACAATATGGCCTAAATATTTTATAGAAGGCTTGCAAAATTCGCACTGTTTCGCCTTAAGCTTGAGACCAGCGTCCCGAAGACGCTGAAATATTTCCTGTAAGTGGCGGAGGTGCTCGGAAAAAGTGGAGGAAATCACAATGAAATCGTCCGGGTATACAAGGACGTTTTCTAAGCGTTTGTTGGAAGCCAAGATCTTGTCCATGAGCCTCTGAAATGTAGCAGGGGCGTTGGATAGACCAAACGGAAGGCAGTTGAATTCGTAGTGAACGAAATGGGTCGCAAAAGCGGTTTAATACTTATCCTCATCGGCCAGTTCGACATGCCAATAACCGGAGACCGAGAATAGCGTGCATTACCTAGTCGATCGAGTGTATCATCGATTCGGAGCAGAGAGTATGCATCGCGTCGTGTGTCCGAGTTAAGCTTGCGAAAGTCGACGCAGAATCGTTGACTTCCGTTTTTCTTCTCTACTAGCAAGACTGGTAATCCCCAAGGGGACGAAGAAGGCCTAATCACGTCTCTTTTTAACATATCATTTAAGTGGTCCTGAACAATTTTTTTCTGGGTTTCTGGTATGCGGTATGGGCGTTGATAGTGTGGAGATCCTGAAGTTTTAATTTTATGTTGAACCATGGTCGTTCGACCCAAGTCGCCATCGTCCTTAGCAAAGATGTCCCGGAAGTCAACTAGTAATTTGGATAAGGCGTCGTGATCAGCAGGTTTAACGTTAGAGAGGTCAAAATTGTCCAACAGCGGATACTCTACGCTGGGGAAGCTATGAACAGAGGATATAAATGATGCGCTTGCAGGGGCTATTACTCCTATGGCAGTCTTACGGGTTAACCGAATGTCTTGGGCACCCTCGTTCCATAAGGCATCGTGAGAGCACAAGGCAAACGCAGGCTCTATTGAAAGATACTGGTTACTAATCTCAGTGGGCTCGAAATAAACGTCCGCACCGTGCAACACCTTTGGAGCGAGGCACTTGGCAGTAGTAATGATCATACTGTACGCAGGTATTACAATGTCTTTTAGTAATTGAACTCTATGCAAATTAGGGCTTCCCTTTATGGGACTAGTAGCCTTTTCGTTTCTTCAATGCGAATTTCCATGGCGACACCGTCAATAATGATGCCTTGTTCTCGTATTGCATCCATCCCGAGGATGCAGTCATCGTAGTATTATCGGTGACATGACAGTCAACCGTGAATTTTACGCCATGGACTTCAAACGGTAATCTGTAGCAGCCTTTTGTTTGTAATATTTCTGTAGTGACGGAGTGTAGTGTAGTGAAATTAGGAACGTCATCTTTAGTAAAATTGGGATTTTGAGGATATCTGAAAGCGGGAGCTTTCGTTATAGTAAATATTCCCTTCTCTGGTTCCGCTGTACCTGCCAGCGTAGTCGTAACCAGAGTCATTGAAATCGGAACGGTAGGGGGTCGAGAAAGGGGAACGAGGACGGTCACCGTCTCTATAAGTATAACGTCCAGGCGAGCGGTACTTGTCACCACGGTGTGGGGATTCATAAAAATGTACCTTCTTTTCGCGTGAGTCTAGAGCGCTGGCGGTTTGGAGAAGGTGAACAATAGTAGTTGCGAGTGGCTTGCGAAGGGTATTGTTTATACGATGGAATTGTTTGCCCTTTGGTCGAAGCGGGGTGCTTCGTGGAGTGCGGCCACGGCAGCCGTTAACTGCTCGACACCCGGTCCAATAAAAAGAAGGGGGAACCGTTTCTTAGTTAGCTTCTTCGCGAGCGGCAATTTCAACTGCTTCGTGAAATGTTTTTGGATCTGCGCTGAGCAAATAGCGCTTTAGCTGCGGAAGCAGACCGCCAGTAAAATTCCATCTCATATATTTCTCAATGAGCATTTCAGCGTCAATAGTTGTAATATTTTCATGCACGCGCTTTGTTAATTTGCCAATGAGGTCCGCGTAATCGTGAACTTTCTGACCTGGTTTTTGTATGCAAGATTGCAACTTTGCTACAGCAACGGCCTCATGTTGACTACCCCCGTATCTTTTTATGAATGCTTGTTTGAATTCTTCGTAGTTCTTTGGTGCAGGGGAGAGATTGCTATAGAAAGTTATTGGCTGATCCTTTAAACGGTAAATTAGAGCATTTACAAGTTGGCCATCCGACCAACCTGCAGTTTTGTCTATGCGTTCTGCGGTAGTGAAAAATTGGCGGATCGACACTCCCCTGGTTCTCCGGAGAACTCGGGCATTATGTTTACTATTAGGGGATTTATAAGAGGGGATAAGAAATCCTGCAATTGCGGCAGCGTTATGGAAAACGGCCGATTACCTGAAATTGTGGGTTCAGACATGCTGGTACACAAGTAAAGTGTACGTTGACTTACGATTTTCCGGATTGCGCGTCAGGCGCAGAACGGAATGCAGTAGTACGAAAGAATTTGGCAGGGGTAATTTTTCTCGACGGGTAGTATTGGCACAAAACGGTTGGTACTGCGTGTTTTGTAGTAGCAATAAGTAAGTTTTGAAGCCTTAGTTTGTATGAATAATAAAAGTTCACTGTTACAAATCGACGAAACATTATCCACTTCACGCATAATCCCAATAGCTAATCCGAAGTGATAATATTTTCCTGGTGGCAGTTCTCTGCAGTCAACGCGTCGCCTTGATCTAAGGAGTCTTCTGTGATCCATTGGTAAAAACTGCAAGTATGTGTACTCTCGCAACACTTTCAATCTTGTTCACATGGGACCTTGGTACATTACACTCCAGAGCCCAGTTGGCGATGCCAGATAGCAAATTCTCATCGCGTGTGGTTATCGCGTGAGATGTAGAAATAGACTCGACGAGATTTCCATAGTAAGATTCATCCAATAAAGCGAAATGATTTTCATCCTCGTCGCTCTCATACTGATTCTCAAAATCTCCGTCGTAGTTATTTGAAACTAAATCTGCTTTCTTAATTTCCTCTTGGGACGACTGGATAGGCAGCGATTTTGAATAATGCCAACTTCGAATGGAATTACAGCTTGTCCTGCTTTTTGGTCGCTGTCGTGTTCTTCGCCCATATTATACTGAATAACAATTTCTATTGCAGGCTCTTCAAATTCATCCGTTACTTCTGCGAGAAAGTGATTTACTTCTTAAGCCACTCTTCTTTTCAATTGATGTTCTCCGACAAATTGTTTTATTGCACGCTTTGTTATTCTCTTTAGAAGTGAGCTTCAGACTAGAAGTGAAAGATTTACCAAACTAGGTCAGTGAAATGTACACAAGGATACTATTGAAGCATTAATGTATTCATATTGTTACTTCTTTAAGTAATAATTGTAGAGAGGCGACAGATAGGAGGACCACAAGGAAAGGTTTCAGTTTAAATTGCAAGAATTCTATGACATTTATCTTTGTTTAAGTATCTTGCAAGTTTGATAAATAGATTTTCATATTTTTAAAAAAATCAATACCGACTGCGATTTGAACATGCTTAACACAAGAAAGTTTAAGTAATGAGGCTAAAAGTATTGCGTCGACCTACCCACCTGATTGTCGAAAGCTGAGGAAGAATGTAATCTGTGTTTCATGGGAAAGGAAATAAAAAATATCCCTCCTTTGATGGGAACTATTACACTGAAGAGGTCTTTTTAAGAAGATATACTTTTGAAATTTAAGTGTCTCCAATTTAATTTAGACACCAGACAGACATATGCCTTGTACACGCTAAGAAATAAAGGGAATTAATATACAATAGTAGTTCCATACAAGTAACGAATTCCATTGTTCTTATATTTACGCTAAGCTGTAAAAACAGAAACTTTATGTTTACACAGATAAAAGCTTTTCATTGAATATCGTTTGTTTGTTGGAAACGATTGCTGAAATGAGAAAGAGAAAACATGAAAATAGGCATTTCTCCTTTTCCGTTATATCTCAAATGAGTCCTAACGAGTCTTAAGAGTCATGACTCAAGAGCCTGCCGTAGGAACACAAAGAAATGCGCAAACTGCAAGGGCGACCAATGCGCTTACGACAATGTTTGTCCGATTCGCAATGACGAAATGAAGAAGGCAGGCAGAAACAGGGTTCCTGCTACCAAGAAATGAGTTTCGGCTTTCGACTGCTAATCCACAACAGCAGAAAAAGCCTCCAACAACTTTCAGAAACAGTACGCGAAGCAGAAGCAATACATGCGGACACCATCGTAGTGCTAGAACCTCCCCAAAAGCTACAAGCCACGACGATTCTGGGATTCCAGGTTACAAGACCAATCCGAGATTATGAATGGATTGTGTTGCTAGGTAAAGCAAGTAGCCCCAAAAAAGTAGTTGAAATATCAGAACTTTGCGCGATAATGAAGCTTGTCCCTGCGAACGGAGCTCCGATGGCGATTGACGTAATCTACAGACGTCACACTGTTGACATGTCATTACTCATAGATGAGATCCACATGAAAAGTCAGCGAATTGGCTCTGGCATAGTTTTATCGGAGACTTCAACGCCCATCACTGGTTGTGGGAATCAAAAGCTCCTGATCCGGTGGGATGTCAGCTATACGATCATGTCACACAACCTACAGTTGCTAAACGAGTGGAACCTACCCACGTTTAGAAATGGCAGAGGTCATTCATCTACAATTGACCTCACCTGGTGCTCGTCACACATGGCAACCCAAGCACAGTGGAGTCTTGGAGAGAAATTCTACAACGAGTCTGACCATAGAGCCACTCTGCTGACTTTCCCAGGAGCTGCACGCGGTAATCTGACGACAAGCTGGTGCCATAATAAAGCGGACTGGGGCAAACTGCGTAAATATATTGCTTCGGAAATCTCGAAAGCTCATCGCCTGCTTTCGGATCTCTCGAGCGCAAGGTCTACCGATACTGCGGCAGCTAAACTAACGTCGGTAATTCAACTTGCAATGGAAGCTAACATTCCGAAGCGATCTACAAATAGTAAATCCAACCCATGGTGGAACAAGAATCTAAAGGACCTCCGCAAATAGCCGTCAAAGCACTACGGACTTACAGTCAATTTGGAAGTTCAGATCTCGAAGAACCTTGGAAAACTGTGCAGAACATGTACCGAGCTGAAACAAGAAGATGCCGGGACAATTACTGGGCGATTAAATGAACATTCCGGACAGCAGAATAGTCTGGACCCTGTACCGCAAACTACGAGAAGAAACCACCAACAACCACCTGGAATGCTTCCGTCAAGAAAACGGTGAACCGTTCTTGGACACTAAATCGAAGCTAAATTACATAGCAGAGAGTTTGCTAGAAGGTAAGCTGCCGTCTAGTACCCAGATCCCTTCTAACAAGAAGTCCCGTAGCCGCTCAAGAAATCAAATATCCACACGTTACTCCTCCAAACCTGAGTTCACTATGGAAGAAATCACAAGCTTAGTCTGCGGCTTACGGCTGGCGTGGATGACAACCAAGCAATTGCTCACAAAGCAATATGGCAAGTCATTGGTAGAGCAGTACTGAGCATTTATAATGCTTCTTTAGCCCTAAGCTACTACCCGAAGTCATAGAAAACGGCGAAAGTTCTCCTCATCCCTAAGCCTGGCAAATCGGACTACTCCACAATCAAGAGCTTCCGACCGATTGCGCTATTGCCTATTCTTGGTAAACTCCTAGAAAAAGCTATGGCCACACGACTACAAATCTTTCTGGAAGAAAACCACATCCTATCTGAATCGCAGTGGGGCTTTCGACCTGAAAGAGCTACCTCAGACGCGCTAGTGGCCCTTAGCAACTCAGTACTGGAGAGCTACGACAAACGAAAAGTACATACTGCTCTGCTACTGGACATTAAAGGTGCCTTCGATAATGTGGATCACATCAAATTGGTCGATGTACTGCGCAACTTGAAAATCACACCCAAATTGGTGGAATGGTCCAAAAGTTTCCTTGAAGACCGACTAGCGATTGTGGTTCACGGGGGCCTGCACGAGCAACACATACTCCTTCCAGAAAGGGGTTCCTCAAGGCTCCCCTTTATCCCCAGTTCTTTTCCTTATGTATACTGATGGCTCGCTAAACTTAATCAAACGGAAGTGTATTGGCTCCAAGCTCTTCGCTGACGACTTGCTCCTGGATACCGCATATCCGTCCAGCGAAAAAAATACTGAATTCCTCGCCCAGAACCTCTCATCCCTAGAAAAGTAGGGGATAAGACTTCGGCTTGAATTCTCGAAGGAAAAGACAGAACTAATCCGCTTCTCACGGAGAACAATACCAGAAGTTGCACCTCTCATTTGGGGCTCATTGGTTATTCAGCCGAAAGAGACAGTACGATACCTGGGATTGGCGTACGAATCGAAGTTGACATGGAAGCCACTCATAACTCGCCTGGCAAGACAGAGCATACTCATTAAGCAAAGAATCTGAAAAATGGCTCAAGTCTCCAAATCGATCTCCTGCTCCCAACTCCGTATGCTCTTTCAAGCGACCGCCGTGGCAAAGATGCGATACGGGTATCCAGCTTGGTGCAACATCTCTAGCATCAACCTAGGACCTCTACAACAAGTCAATAGACAAGGTCTATTGGCTATAACAGGGGCTTTACGCACAACCCCAACCACTGCCCTGGAAGTCGAAACAGGGCTGCTACCCCTAGACCTGCTCTTCGAATTAACGCTATTGAGCCACTTCGGATCTAGAATCTGGTGCAGATGGCCAACGACACCGTCGCAGTCAAAACACAAATCATATACCTCCTGCTCAGAGAGCACAAGACAACTCCTAACTGCTGCTTGGTCCGACACACCGACGGGCCATACCGACACCCTCAACTCAATTAAAGAGTACGTCCTTAAAAAATGGGAAAGTCGTTAGGAATTAGTGCAAAGCCCTTTAAAAGATCTTAACGCCGACCCTTGTCACCACAATATATTAGATGTCAAACTACCTCGAAGACTGGTCAGCAAAGTAATTCAAGTCCGCACAACTCACTACCCAACTAAATCTACTTATTACAAATGCGAAAATTGGACTCAGCAATGTTCTCTTGCCAAGACCAGTCGTTCCTAACCCTTGCCCATCTTCTGTTTCACTGCCACAAATTGAATAGGGAGAGATGCTACTAAGAGAACTGAGTACCCACAAGGTCCATTTCAACCCCCAACAGTTGCTGTCGAATGCCAAAGTATTTTAGGCCATCGCTATGTTTTAAGATGCAGCCAAAGTTGTGTGATTAGCATCCCTCCCATTCTCCTCGTCCCCCCTCTCCCCTCCCCCTACCTTTACCCCCTCCCTTGTCCCCTATGTTAACAAGTGATTTATTTTTGTATTCCGGAAACTGTGGAACATGTGCGACTTATTGGTTCACAACAACAATGCTCAATGGTTGACAATATTTTGTCAATGTAAGTATTTTTTTAAAATTTGAATTAGCTTTTTACTATTTTCAATTTTATTTGAACTGATTAACATAATCTTTCTACAGGGCGAATAACACTCAATGGACACCAGCAGTCTCTGAATTTTTCAATGACGATTGTGATGCCGCACGCCATGTTGACAAGCCAGCAGAACCAGCCGCTAGTCCTGAAAGTATGTACCAATCACTTTGGCAAGTGATTGACAACGAAAACGAGGATGCGTCCCTTTGCGGGTATGTCTTATTTGTTAAAAATACCTTGGCATTTCCATATTTAAGGTTTTCCGCCCATCTAAGAATGAAAACTGATTTGCAACATTCTCATGTAGCATGGATCCAAATAGCGCGGTCGATGTAAATGGTAGTGCCACTCTTCATGACCAGACAACATGTGATGCCCAAGCAAGTACCTTTGGTTATCTTCAATACTGTGGCGACGACCCCGTAGCGACCGGCGTGGAATGCAAGAAGGGGGACTGCTGTCAATAGTTGTTGCTTTCGTGCTTAGGCACCAATGCAGCAAAGTGGCCCTTCAAGATTTGCTCTATCTAGCAACAAAGTATGTCATGGACACTTCTTCCAGGGCATGAAGGCTGTCGAGAAACATTTCAATTGCCACCATTGCAGCCAGTAGATATGCACTGCTCAAGATTTGAAATCTTTGACCGGAAAACTGTGCATCGGATGCAAACAGCCTATAGACGCTGCCTTACTTCAGAAGAATCAAAACTTCTTTCTTGTGAAACATCTGAAAGAGCAGCTGAAACACTGTCTGGAAAATGGTAACCTATGGGGTAAGATTGTGAAAATGAAGCAGGAGCATCAAGCGCCGAATGGTTCATTCAGTGAGATTCTAACTGGACAAGAATACCAAAGAGAAGACCTGCAGACTTGGCTCACCAGCGGAGAAAATTTTACAATCTCATTTAATTTCGATTGTGTTCCGATCTTCAAGTCGTCCGGTTTCTCGTTTTTGGCCGATCCTTGTTACAATAAACGAAGTACCCTTCCAAAGCAAGAGATCGACAGCAATTTTGCATACACTTTGTTTTGGCAACCAGAAACCTGAGAGAGGAAACACCGTGCTCAAACCCTTTGTGGACGAGCTGCCTGATCTGCTTAGCACGGGTTTGGAATGGACAGACTCCAACGGGTAAAAGCGAACTTTGAAAGTTGCTTGTCTTGGTGTATGCGATGCGCATGCACGTGCCCTAGCCATGAACGTAAAGCAGTTCAACGGCTACAACGGATGCGAAAAATGCGAACATCCTGGTGGGCGCGTTGAGAAAGGAGCAGGCAGTGTTACTGTTTTCCCTTATTGTGCCTCCCCCCCCCCCGAAAAAAACCACAAAGGAATTTTATGTCGCGTGTGCGAAAGAAGTTTTGGAAACTAGTAATAACGACGTAAGTGGGATACGTGGGCCGAGCGAACTAATGAGACTTCCTCATTTTGACATTGTCAAGGGAATGCCCAGTGACTATATGCACGGGTTAGTACTGGAAGTTTGTCGACAGTCTGTCATCCTGTGGCTTGACAATCAAGGTACCCCGTACCATATTTCTGAAGTTCAGCGGTTAGATGATATCTTACTTGAGATTAAACCAGCCAAGGAAGTTAAACGATTGCCTCGATCATTTGAACGAGACCGGAAATTTTTCAAAGCCAGTGAATATGGGAACTTTGCAGTCTATTACTACCCAGTAGCTCTGCGGGGTTTGTTATTGGCAGAATACTATTATCATTTGATGCTAATCGTCAACGTTATTCGCATTTTACTCTCCAAGGAAATGGGTGCTCAAGATTTACGTCGTGCTATATTGCTAGCAGTCGCATTTGTTGTTAAAGTCCGCGAATAGTATGGTGTAGAGCACGTGTCTTACAACGTGCACCAACTTGTGCATGTTGTTGATTTTGTGACCCACTGGGGATCAACGTGGGCCTACTCGGGTTTTGTTTTTGAAGATTTGATTGGAGATTTAAAAACAATGTTTTCCGGTACTCGTTACGTTCCGAACCAGATTTTTTCCTACTTTAGTGCAAAAAAAAATCTGTTTCAGTATGCGTCTTCTTTCATCCCACTTTCTTCTGAACTTGTACATGACTTCTATGAATCTTTGCTACAAGAAAGGTAGACATTTAGTCACGACTCCCTACCTACTGAGTGCATTGGAAAAGGAGATGTAAGAACAATCTCAGTTGCTGATCAACTTACCATAGAACAGGCATTAAGGGAACCTTTTCAATGTGGGCGTTCTATGGCGTACAATCGTATTGCAATAAACGGTAAGTATTCTGCACCAAAGGGTACACGAACAAAAATTTGAGAGACAATTCCATTGTATTTACAGACGATGTCATGTATGCTTTTGTAATTTCCGATATTATCGTTGTTTGTACTTTCTGTAAATGTAAATTGATCTCCGGACATTATTCCGCACTAACCGCTACCGAAGACAAAGCAATTGTATTAATTTGTACAAAAATTGCCTTGAAATCTGCGCCGCAGTTAAAATATGCTTAAGCGGAGTTAAACCTGAACGAGTTCATGCACGTAAAGTGCACAGCTAAAAACTCAACAATTGCTTCCGTTTTCCCAAAAAATATTCGGGGAAAATACGTAATCATAAAGAAAGCAGAGCTCAAATATTACGTGAAACTGGACAGAAGATTTGAAAAGGACTCATGATTATTACTTTATAAATGACTAAATTTTTTCAGTACTATTACCATCTGTTAAATACACAAACATGATTTTTGAAGTATAAAAGTGTATTGAGTATCTTATTAATTATTGAAAATAGTGGAAAACTTATTTACAATTGAACCAACTTAGTGAATAGCGGTTATTTGAATACTCCGCTTAAAAGAAAAAAAATGCTAAACCCCGCTGCCTACATCTTACAATGCTATATAGCTCCGCGTATTTGCTATTAGTCCGGGCCAGAGCCTATTTAAGTAAGCGGGGTGCGCTGTATAAACATAACCATTAACATGATATATCATGATTTATCACCATTATTTATCATAATCAATCAAGATAAACTGATTTATCACGATGTATCATGATAAGTCATAATACATCGTGATATATCATAGTTAATCATGATTGATGATGATAAATCATAATTCATCATGATAAATCTTGATAAATTATCATGACGAATCATGATATATCATGATTTATCGTCATTTATTATAATATATCATGATTCATCATACTATATTGTAATATATCATGTTAAATTATGAAAACTTTAACCACTTAATCCTAAATACTAAAAAGATTGAATACAAACTACGACTCCTTTGAATTTCAACACAACTACAACTTTTAAAACTCGTTTTCAGGTTGTGCTCACGTTTAATGATAATACATTTGAATACAAACTACAACTCGTTTAAATATGAATACAAACTACAACTCGTTTAAATATGAATACGAACTACAACTCGTTTAAATATGAATAAAAAATACAACTCGTTTTCACGACGTGTTTACGTTCTGTTTGTGTACAGGCAGTCAGGAACGACATAATAACAAGGTTTCAGCGTCGGGCGGGGCTAGCGTGGGGAGTGGAGGAAGCTTTTAAGGTGGGTTTCCAATATGTCAGTCAGTATTAGGGTGCATTTTATTGTCAACTGGTTCGTCCACCAGTTCCTCCGTTAAACTGGTCTCGTTGACAATAAAATGCACTTTCTGCGCGTCCCCGTTTAACTCGCTGAGTTCAACATGAGTTGACAATAAAATGCCCGTTAAGCAATGAATTTGGCGAGAGTCATGAGTCAAATAAGGACATGGTGTATTTAAACCACATTTGTATTCAAATCACCTCCATAATTTTCTTCAAATCTGTATTTCAAATACTTTTCATACTTTTCTAGAAAACGTGCTTATTTTTTCTTCCATCCTGGAAAAGGCCTCACTTTTGTTAATCACCAAAAAATACTAACAATTATTTGTGAAGAACTGTTGGGCAAAACTAAGGCAACACGTTGCAAACAAAAACTAAATACAAATGATTATTTGGAGCAAATTTTGATTGTTTAATGCTGAAAATTATCAGCAACGTGTGACAGCAATGTAATTCCTAATAACTGCAGTCGGTATTTTAATTCAAATAATTGCTTTCCCGTTTACTTTTACTAACGATTTTACCTTTAAATCGGATCCATTATATTATTTATCTCAAATGAAGTGAACGGATGCAACATTCGTATAAATTTGCAGATGTTATACGAGGGTCGTTTGATAAGTTTGGTTAAAAATATGCAAAAATAATGTAACTGAAAGGCCCATTTCGTACTGACTGCTTTCTAAAAGGTTCTTCTAACAATCTTAGGCACTTAAAATTCTCTTCCATGTAGATAACAGCCAGACTATGGTGTATGCCTCAGACTACCACACAGAGAGTAATTATCTTACTTGTTCAGGTTATTTAAGACAAAGTACTGTGTATTTAAAAGTCGAACATTTGTAGAAGTTTTTATTGCTTATTGTTCTTGTATTTTTCTGTTTCTGTTAATTGATCATAAGTTACATATATCACACAAATTCACTAATCAATTTTCTACGTTTTGAGGGTTTGTTTAAACTACTAAAAAGTAAGCAGACGCACTGTTGCTTACATACAAACACTAGTAGGTGGGGTTTAAATGCATGTCCCTGGTTCTACCATGCTCCTTGAGCACAGTAGAAAGGAAGGTGGTTTTCGAGCTACGCGCCAAGCCATCCAGTTGGCCAGTTCACGCTAAAATGGCAGTTCAGTTCAGCCTAGTACCCGCCAAAATGTCAGTTGAGTCCAGAGTTGAACTGAACTGCCCAATTCCGTTAACAATAAAATGCACCCTTAGATGATCATCCTGTGGGGAATTTTCGTGTGGAGAATTTTCACTAGAGGGCAGCTCTGGGGAGTTTACAGTATTAGTAAAAACAGGTTTTGGCTGTGGGGAATCTTCTCTTACCCCAGTTCTCTTGGCCGAGTTGTCCATTAAAAGGCAAAGAGTCGCCAAACAGCCCTCTATGGGCGAATCTGAAAATGATCTTCATGAAACGCCTGGTGAAGAAAGCGAGGATCGGACGGATGCAGTAGCAAGTCCAGTGCAAATGGCAAAGAAACACAAACAACAACGGAAGAAGTCGCCAGTTGCGTCAAAGAAGGCATATCAAGCCCAGCACAACTTGTCCATCATGCAAGACCTAATTACAAGTTTAAGTTTCAGCTCTATAAGAACTTAACGGTTGATTGGAAACTTATCTTGCCATCTTATATTTATTTTCAGGAAAATGGGTGTTCACCAGCACCTATGGACATGGGTGACTCTAATCCGTGCACGGAAGGTCCACCGAAAGTCTCCCTACAGTGCTGCTGCAGTACATCGGGTGAAGTTTCGTAACTCAAGAGTGCTCTTTCTACACTGGACAGAACAGTGAAGTCGCTTCGTAAGTTGTTCTCTTATATTCATTTATCATATTTTAGTTATATTCGAGTAACATGTATTTTTCAGTTATTCCTACCATCACTCCACTGATGGAGGAATTGGCTACTATACAGTAGTCGGCGCTGTTTATGCAGGTCAGCAAGCTCCAGCAACCAGCAGCTGTGGTACACTCTACGCCGCGTGTCCAACCAACCGTCCAACAGATAGCAGCAAATGACAGTAAACCGTTTCTCTTATTGCAAATAAGATATTCTTATTTCTATATTTTTCAGGCTCCAGTGACTATGTGTCGACATCACCAGGGGAGATTAGTGATGTACCTGCAGCGACTCGAGCCTTAAATGAGTCGGCCGAGGTATTAGTATAATTTTGCAAATTATGGGTAAACGATTAATAATGAGGAAACTTTTATTTTCTTGTAGATTGAGAGCTGCGGCCAGCAACTGAATGAAAGACGTGATGAAGATGAGTCCGACGATCAGGCCCGTATCCAGGATTTTGGTTCGGGGGGGGGTTACAGCCTGTACCACACCAAAATTCTGGTTTTGGGGAAGGGGTACTAGTAAATAAAATATTTGTAATGCAAACAAAAGAAGAAGAGAGTAATACTGTGTTTCTAACATAACATATACAATCTAATTACTGTGACTTCCGTATATGTGAAATACATAATATGT
>JAHZNP010001287.1:0-22171 GCA_020615345.1 Triops cancriformis
CAACTAACTCTACCAATGCTAAAACAAGGTGAAAGGCTAAAATAAAGGTCACTGTCGAGGTCTAGTTCGTAGAAAGCCGTAGGAAACGTAAGTAAGCGTCAATTTCCCCTTAAGCCCGAATTGTCAGCAAGTCGAGGTCACCGCGTCCCACGGGAGTCAGTCTCAGTCACCCCTTCCGGATACTTTCATCCGGAACAGCAATCTTAGGTACGTAATTGAAGGAAACAAAAAATATAAAGCTCTTTTATTTAGTACAGTCCCTTCTTTATTTACTACCGGGCATGTATTAATTAGACTTCATAGTAGTCTCTATCTGTACCCAAATTTCAAACCGTCGATTTGGAAGAGGTTCGTGAAAATCGTAACAAATGAAATTTAAAACGACCATTGACCTTGTTTTTTTATAAGCACTAGGTAGCTAACATGATTGAGTTTCTCCTGCGTAAGTAACTCGCTTTTATCTCAGCTAGCACGCATTAAAAAAATTAGCCCATATGTAAACCTTCTCCTCTACCTATTAGCATTTCGAGCGAAAGTTTTCTGGCGCATTCCTAATGCTAAAAGTTGTTGTCCGATGTTATCAACCGTCCAATTTGTCAACCACACCCCGGTCCCAACTTGTTGACAATCCGAGTCCTACTAGAATATATGTGAAACAATTATGTATTCGGTTAAATAACCAGTTTAATTTCTCGGCGAAGGGTTACCTTGTGTTGGGAGTCTTGCGTACTGTAATTTTTCAGCCAATGGTGAACAGCCAGCCGATTCGTGGAAACCGTCCGTAAATATATATTGACGGTTACAAACCTTATTTGGGACAATAACTAATAATTCTATAGCTGCAGCCTGCATTTATCTTGGCATACGAGGAAGACGGGTGTCCAGGAGTGTTCCCATGCTGAGCCGTGTCTTGTTCCTTGTTCCGAGGTTTCCTTCAGGGGTCCTTGATCGGAATGAAAAAGACAGAAAACGAAACACGTGTTGAACGAACAGGTGATTCCCCCCCGGAACCTTTGGCATTTCACAACAAAAAGACGCCACTGGTTATGTTTCACCTTCCCCATGCCTTACCTAAGCAATCAGAAAAAAGAAAATCCAAAAGAAATTTTTCACCAACCGAACAAAGCACATCCACATGGGAGATGTTTGAGAACTTACGTCATTTGAGCTAAGAAAATCGCGCCAACTTTGTTGTCCTTCCCACGTCACTACTGTACCTTTTCTTAAGGCCTGTTTCACACCGATGGCATAAAGCCTTACGCTGCTGTCTTCTCTTTCTGTCGACTTCTATTTATGTCGTCGGTGTGAACAGGCCCTACAGGCTAAGGAGAAAGTGCTACGCGTCTAAAATAAAACCTAGCGTAATACAAAGGCAAAAGGAACAGAAAATTATCGGGAAAGGAGTATAGGAGGATGTTCAGCGATGGCTCGTAATTAGGAAGAACCAACGCCTTGAGTGTGCCTACACATGAGGGTATAAACTGCGTGGTGGCTAATTACGAATGCATAAAAAGCTTAGCAAGCCCTTCACTATTTTTTGCTTTTTTTGCTTTGTTTAAAGAATCTGGGCTTGTCCCCCAAAACGGGAATTGCATATCATACTTAAAACCTTTCTTAACAAACTGTATACGTTTCGCCCATGAAAGATCATAAACTTTTCGACGGCTGGCAATAAATGTCCAACTCCCAATCATCCTCGCATATGCGAAACATAAAAGTTGCCTACACAACTTTCCCAAAACTCCCCTGAGACGCTCTGTTCTTCCGAACAAAAGTTCAGATAAAAAGTTTCTTCGAAGTATTGTTTTATTCTTTTCTTTCCCTCTCGTCCTTGTCACATTCGCGGACATAAGTGGGCTTTCTCTGACGCAGAAGCAACTAGCCATGAATTGCCGGTAACGTACTGTACGTCGATTTCAGGCGAAAATGCAGATAAATTCAAATTTCGCGCCCAAAATTTCTTAACAAAACGGACTACATATTATTACTGAACTCAATCGTCAAACAGGGTCTAAAACGTTGGTTCAAGACCATTTGATTCTCACTGAAATATCCAGTCTCTCCTTCCGTACTGGCTGTGCCATGTTTTTTTGTTTTTTCGTTTAACAGTGTTAGCGTTGCTCGTTGCCGTCTGTGTGTTATTTAGATTATGATATTTTTTATGTCATACTTCAGTTACAGCCATACATTCTTAACATAGGTAGGGAGATGCATTTACTCTATAATTTGTCATTTATACTTACATACATACTTGGAAACAACATACACATATACATTCATACGATCTTTAGCTCGTAGTTCGTAAAGTCGATTTTTTGTCCGTTTAGTTCTTGCGTCGGTAGGCTGTTATAATTGTAATTGGGGGGTTTGGTGAAGAATTGTGAGTTGAGCAAAAGTCTTTACTGTCTTGAAGGCTGTGTGATTCGTTGGTTCTGTGTGCCATGTTCTCTACGCTCCTTTTATTCAATACTCTCACACTTCATATACAAAGCGCAGTCAAGGTCATACATACCAATCGTTATAATCACAATCGTTACAATTACAACCAGAACGGTAAAATAATGGAAAAATTCGTACAGCCTTTAAAACCCTTACTTGTACCATTCGTTGCTGCAAAGAATGAACTTTCGCGGGAAGAATTCGCTAGCATAGTTTAGTGTTTAATCTATTTCGTACCTCCCAGCGAACAAGAGTAAATCGATTATTTATGGTAGTTACTAGGTAATTGGACTGGAGCTCAGTTTGGGCAGCATACACAATTACGCCTTACCTTCGCTGCACAATTTATGGGACAAAAATGATGTCCGGGGCAGAGCTCGGCGTCGCAGCATAATTGCACGCTAGGATGCGAATTCCTTACACGTGCCTTGCAGTACATACATGCATTACTGCGAACCGTGAGAATTTACGCAAAAAAGGAGTTTAAAAACGCCCTAAAAATCCGTTTCCCCTGAAGAAAAATAAAATAATGAAACGCAGTTTCAGATTTATTGGACGTATCGATTGTTTATTAACCGGCAAAATTATATTTATTCGCAAAACACATACCTATACGATGAAGAAATACACAACATCGGTAATAACTTTTGTCTGCCGCCTCGTGCTCGTTCTACCATAACGGATCTTATTTTTGCATTTATATTCATACACTTCTCGACCCTACAAGCTTGACACACTCCTTGTCCATTTTTTTGTCTCGCATGCCTTTGACGCTAAGTATGTAAATTTCCCCTTAATATTAGGGTGATCATATTTCATTGATGCAAAAATGGGACATACGAATGTCAAAACAGCACATAAATATTGAGATTTTTCAGAAACGTATCAAATGCATTAAACGAGTATTTTGACTAGTAAAACTGTCGACTATATATCATGCCGCTTTTCATTTTGATGAGCGGTTTGCGGCAAACAATTCTTAGTGACGTCCTATTGGGTAGGTGTAGAGGGAAAATCTCTCTCACCTCTACGATCCAGGAGTAATTTACTTGAAGAGATATTCTGTCGTAAATTTCGTCTTTTCAGTATCTTGTCGTAAAAGATTTTCAGTCCGGAGTACAGTCTAAATTAAAGTAATTTCTACTCTTCGACAAACGGGACGAAACAGACATTTTAGTGTACGGATGTGAGTACTTTTAACAAAAAATTAAAGGAAATTATCTCGTACGGTTTGATCTCTGACATCGTGTGACAGTTTTGATCGTGATGTGATACACTAATGATTTCGTGAACGCTATTTATGAGTGCAGTTCGCATAAGATCATTACAATGGTAGTTGTAGAACGCTCAACTATTGTACTTTCATAAGACACGTTTTTTCAATTTCACGAGCATGCATATAATGAAGTAGTCTTCGTTAGCTACATTGCAACATAGTGCAGTGGCCTGCAGCTACAGAACGGGTCATGTTTTTTTTATTTATTTTGAAGAGGAAAGATTTAGTTGGAAAATGGGCCATACGCAGCTGAATTATAGTTGAGATTGTTTTTCTGGGAATATGTAGCTTGCCGATTGGATTGGTTTAGAGGAAGGAGAAATGTTTAAGTCTTTTAAGTTGGAAGAGGTTCTGTTCCATTGTTCTAACCACAAATTGTTGATATATTTTGCCGCCTGAAGTGTGCTTCTCTATGGCTAAATGTTATTGGATATCAATATGGTAACAATTATGTACCCGAATTAAGTATACCTGAACGGCAACGAGCATAGCTCACGCCGAATAAATTGCTTTAAAAAAAGTGCACTGGCCTTTGCAGTCGCTACTTTCATTCTTACACGGCTGTTTTACGATGCAGAATGAACTCGATGTGACTAATTCGCATAGATCCATGGAGCGGTTAACCACATGAAAGCGAAGTATCCGCGGTGGGCTCTACAAGACAAAAAAACACCACTCGACCAACTATCAGACCCCATTTGACTTTGAATGAAACTCCGTAGCGATTGTCAAAACTTATGATAGCCTTGTATGTAGTACATTTTTGCACGAACCAAGTATTTTTTTAATTCTAAAAAACGGGCGCTCTGAAGGTGAAAAGTTTTCCACAAGAACGTTTTTGACATTGTCGTAAGCAGTGCAGTTATACTCCAAACTATTAAAAAACCTCCGAGTTAAGAAACAACAACAAAAGCCCGAGTTATGAGGCCAAAAAAGCATTCTAGAGAAGTAATATTACAGTATCCCGTTCCTGTAATGTGGTGCAAAATAAAGACTCCGCCTTGGCGTGTAAGGTTTAAATAATGTCCAAGGTTATTAAGAAATGAGCATATTTGGCGAGTATTATTTAGCCATCTTGCTCGTGTATGGCTCCAGGATGCATGCTGCAAGTCGCTACACTCTTTCTGAGGTGTGGATCACTCACAAATTAATGGATGACACAAGATAAAAGAGGATGAACAAAAAGAATATGAGTTGTTGAAAAGACTGCGCAAGCCACTTGACCCTCGGGGCGTGTTCCGAAGGGGTCTTTCGCGAATGTCTCAATAGCGGCTAAAAGGCCGTGGTGACGTCATGACAAACGCCTTCAGAGCCTCGGAAAAAGGGGCGCTTTTAAGAATCACGGTCAAGCGCCTATTGTAAAACCCCATCCGTCGGAGTTTTTCTCAGCTGACGAAAGTCAAAGTTTCGCGCCTTTCCTGCCCCGCGGTATGTCTTAACTTTTTTGGTGCGAAGAAATATTTTTTTGGCGAGTCTACTTTTATTTCTGTGCGGTATATGTAGCCAGAGGGAGGAAGCACACAGGTAAGTTTTATTGCAACTAATAATGATACAGCGTAGAATAGTGATTAAACAAAACGAGAGCTATTTTGGGAGATTACGTCCGGGAGAGTTTTATCCCGAGTTATCTTCAACACAGTGGCCCATCCATCTCGTATAATTTGTTTTTCTCCGCCAGCTGTTGATCCGGCTTACGTTGCATGACACCGACTGTTAGTATGCACAGCCAGGCTTGCATGGCTATGAGACGAAGGGACCAGCAATAACATACCGATTCTCTCTCTTCATCTTTCCCTCTCTCTCCAGGATTCCGCCATTATAGGGATTCTTTCATCGTTGCCAAGCGTCTTTAGACTCTATAACGGAGCCAGACAGTAATTAAACATTCTCAATTAAGCTCCTTTTCCTTTTAGAGCTGCTACCACCACAGGATCAAGCGGTGGCCCGAAGAAGCCCGCCAAGCGCACTACGCTGGGTACTCGCCGTCGTCCGTTGGAAATAGTCGGTGACCATCGGTTAAAATTCTTCCTGATGCCCGTCCTTGGCCCTCTGGAACACCCAAAAAGACGTGAATACATTTTTGCATATATTACCGAGGTCCTCCAAGGTAAGGCTGCCCAAAAAGGGAGAAACGCGCAGAGGAAACCCTCCACTCAGATACAAAAATGGTTAAAAAAGGTTGGTCATTACCGAGTCAATAACCCTAAGTCAAGAAAATGGAAACCGGACTTGGCTTAGCGTAGTAAGTTACACTTTAATAGAACCTCCGCTTGATAAAAACGAGCTCAGTTTTACTGTACCACCATTTTTCTTTTAGGGCTTTTAGACGGTATCGATCAACCACCGCCGTCGAAGGTTTTTGTTTGGGCCACGATAAAAGAGACCGAACTGGATTGTGGCGAGTTAAAAGTAGCGGAAAGAAAAACACAACAACATAGAGGACACCAGTCACGTATTGCTGTTTGGAATAGACTTTTGGCGAAAACATTTTTTGGGTGTGCTGGAGCTCGAACCTATTGAGGTCGGCAAGGTCACCATCAATGCGGGAATCGGCGAACCTGGCCGGAATGATGATTGGGAACAGCGTAAGAGGTTAGGGGCCTCCAGATGACGTATTATGCGTCAGTTGAGTTTACGAATGCAATGGGATTGCCGCGTTCTCTACGAATGTGATGGATCGTTGGGTTTCCTGTTGCTAGCTCAGTTGCTTCTGAATTCAACGTGTGGGGAAATGCCTTCCCTTGTTGGGGAAATCTCGTCCAACTCACTTGTGGAGTTATTTACTGCTTATACATTACATCCACTACCGCCGAAAGAAGCTTTCGAGTTTCCTTTTTCGGTGGTTGGATGTCCACTTACAAAAAGTGGAAGTTGGAATGTAATCAAAAGTCTGTTAAGAACTGATTCACGAGCAACCAACAATTTTTTGGTTAGGTAAGCACCGTCTTTTTGGTGCGATTAGGGCGGAGCAACAAGTATTAAAGGTTTTTTGTCACGCGTGTAATGCAGCTAGGCCCCAAAAAAATGGGACAGGAGGGAAATAGACGCTGCCTAATTCCGTGCGCTGTCCCAGATCGTGATTTGGATAAGAAAAAGCTTTGGAACGCACTCGTACAGGAAAAAAGAAAACTCCTCTCACTTTGTGGTTATCTTTGTGATATACAACGGAGTCCGACAAAACAGTTCCCATGCTTGTTGCTTACGAAACAAAAAGGGGCGTCAGGATAAGAATCTTCAGTGGGAAAGACGACTCGAACCATTTTGTGATTATTATGGCCGTTAAGAAGCCGCAGGAACTCGAGAGAAAAAATTCTATGCCCAAGTCACGATCGTTTTTCAAGACGTTACAACTTCGGGGGTAATCATTACTTATGGGTGACGTATATCACAAATAATGCGTACCTCAGCTCGTTGACAGTTCCTAGTCGCGTACGGAGCTACACAGGAAATGAGATAGGCGTACGATTGCATGCTTTTATTAAGAAAAGTAGGAGCAGGAGTTTAGTCGGCGTTGGAAATTTATGTTATGGTTTTTATGGCTGCCAAACGTGTCGACACATCAGCTTTGTCACAGAACTTTCTAGTTTTGGGGCTTCTTAGCTTTTCTCGAAATGTTCCGGGAGGCGATCGCAGCGCTCTCTGCAGAGACGCTCTAGGTGTTTCTATTCTAAAAGCTTCGTAGAGAGAACTTGCTAACTTTGTTTTACGTTTGAAGGTGAAGAGGACTTGGCAATCGGAAAGCTTTTTGAACCTTTTAACCACGAAAACTTGGGTTCTCTGTAATAAACTTCTCAACGCTGAACAGTGAACTTGGGTACGTGACTGAACGGAAACCTAAATTTTCGTCAAAGAAGCAATGAGTAGAAATAGCTTAGCTTGTTTCTGAAACTTATATACTAAAATGTCTAAATAACCGATATAAAAAACTTGACGTGCGAAAGAGGAAAGGTTAGGTCAAGTATTCTAACTATTAACATTTACAAAGGTACATACATTATAGCCTGCTATAACTGACCCCGTTGTGAAATGCCCTATTCATAGAATGTAGGTAAAATAATTTCAAGCCAGCAAAGAGCGAATGCTCACGTTGGTGAAAAATATGCAAAAAATTTTTTTGTCAGCGAAAAGCTCCGTCTCAGTGTCGTTAATTATATCGCGTGATATAATTTATTATACATTTACAATTTGTTTCATTTTACATATAAAATCTTCACAGTAGAAGCCCTGTTATCAGCACCCAGTTAGACTGGTTACCGCTTTTACCAGAGGTGGCTTCTTAAAAAGAAAGATCGGTGGATCCCATTTTCCGTTGAACATTCTGGGGAACAATATAGACTCCAACGTAGACAGGAAGATAGTAATTATTAGTTTAAAATGTAAGTAAATTCTACCAGAACACTGTTAATCGTAATTTCATATTTTCGAGTTTATATTTCAAGTAAATATTGCCATCTCTGCCTTCTACGTCTCGTCTAGTTCTTTGCCTTTCATTTACTTTAATTTTGGAATCACAGACTCAAAACAAACAAAAAAGGAAATGTATGACCTGCCGAAATTAAGTTAAAAGCATTGGAACGCATTGATATGGGCAAATCAGTAGGCGGATGGGCAGTGAATGGAATGTTAGAAGAAATAGGGTCAATGACTGTCGGCAAAAAATTGAGATGTCCGGTTTCTTTAGTGTTAATGAATATGATTAATATATGAATAAATGTAAATAATATATAAATATCTATAAGTAAATAAATCTTCAGTGAATATGGAACAACAATGTAAATATGTATTTGGATGGAGGTATGAGTAATTGGCGGTTTTATGAAGAAAAAACAATTTACTTGACGCAAAACATGCACTTCTAAACAAAGTAGGTTGAAAGGTCAAAGCAAACTCGTAAGTTACATTCTTCCCATAAACTTCTCCCCATACTTTCGATTTGGTTGAACCGGGGTTGAGTGCGCCTGCGTTTAACTTGCTAAATTGACAGATTTACGTCTCTATTTTGTGGACAAGGCAGCCAATGCGCGACTGTACGTCTTGAGTGTTTTGTGTCACGTCGATTTGAAAGATGGCTTGTTAGTTTTTGGAAGTTTGGAATGTTGTGTATATAAAACTATCAAAGCCTTTCAGTGTATGTTGATCTTGCCGTTGTGTGCTAATCACGTCTACGGCATTATGAATGCACACAAGCTTGGCTCCCAGCCCAGAACAGAAAAAGAAAAAGCTCTCGCCGAGCCAACGTAAACTTTTTAGACACAGCCTATAAATCTCGAGCTCAGAAATATGGCTGGTGGGTTGACTCAAAACAAGTCCCCCATCAACAATGGAAGCCCAACAGTTAAGATATAAAAAAGGAAATTCGAAATATTTAAAACATTCTTTTTGCCTTGAATAACAACAACCGCAATTACGTGTGGAACATGTTAAGAAACTTCCCACTTGAAAACCATCCAAATGCTTTTTCTTCGTAAATAAGCTTACGCCGCCACACAGAAAAGAACTCTGGTTACTGAGATGGGCAATTTAGATGTTAAGACTGATACAAACGGTAATTGTCATATCATAGCCCCAAGAAGTTGCTTACCAAGAGATTTCTTCCATGATGAAAACAAAGACCAAGAGAGAAAAAAGTTATGTGCTTGGCATTTGTAATACTGCGTACTTCGTCACGTACTACTTTTGCCGTGCCATTCAGAAGGACCCAAAAAGGAAGCTAAAGGAAAAAGGAGTGTGCTAAAAAGTACAGCTGCAGTGCCTGGGCTAATGAGGAAGCGGTAAGACGGGATAGCCTAATGGTTTCCATAAATTCATTATAAACGAACTCGTTTGAGAAGAGGGTTTTATGGAAACCGCCGAAACACGTCGACTTTTAGGTACTTCCTATTTCCGACCTCATCTATTACCCTAACTAGCAGACTTTATCTATCGTCCCCATGACTGCCATCTTCGTAGATTGACGTCGACTAGGTTCGAACTGACGTATTTAACAGCCTCAGGCATTGAAAAGCGTTCCACCCTTTCAAGAATTCGCAAAATTCTTGCAAAAGGAGGAGAATACGGCTGACAAGTTTAATGCAAGCTCCGTGCGAAATTGCGAGATTCGAGGTCGAAACTAGGAAGTCATTCGACAACGGTTTAAGACGGCAAAATTCATTAGATTTTGGTTCCGTGCAACTAGCTAGTGTTTGCTTCCCTACTAGATGGCGAGATGTAGGCTTACCGTTGGAATATCGCCGTGGGCTATATTAACAGCGGGACGTCAAAAGGAAAGCTTGGCTTTTATAAATAGAGGGAAATTTCTGCTACGTTTGTCCGAAAGTAATAATGTTCAAATATTTTCAAAGATGTGGTAAATTGGGGTGCTTAGAAAAGCCAATTAGCGGAGACTTGGGACTGTTGTTATAAGCAACGTTTTTTTATTATTTTAGCGTACAAGCTAGACCGAAGGTAGACACTATATTAAGAGATGACTTTGCTGTTGAAGGAGCTGTTGTATCCTTAAAAAAAAGGAAACAAGAGAGGTATGTTTCAGTAGCAGGATTTCAAGGTTCAGCCAAGGAGCGCAAACTTAAAAATTTCAAATTGTGTTCTGCGATGTTAAATATTTTTCGAGAACCGTGCCTCCTACGGACGATTATGCAACGAGATTCCATTTTTCTTACATTAAGCTGTTTACGGTAAAGTCTCTTCCCATAGTGAGAGCGTGTTACGACTTACACGGCAAATTTGGCAGACGGTAACCATTTTGACTAACCTGTCATCTATGAGCTGTCGGCCAGACGCTTACCTGGATCTACCCTGGCCTTCAGGAAATTATAGTCAATTGAATTTTTCTTATTATTACGCGATTTGCCCAAAGCAGTTCATAAAATTATGAAATACAGTCGAATTCGCCTAACTTCATAGACCCAGGACCGACGAGCCACGCTGAAGTTATCCGGAGTTCCCATTTGTCACAGCTAGAAGTACTGATTGTGTAATAACAAGAATAAATTTTTATGGGTGTTAAATACATCATAAATATTTTTTCTTTTTCAATGGTGGAATTAAAAGATATCTTTTTTTAGAAAAAATAGTCCGTAGTTGAGCGCTATTTAACATTCTTCTGGCTAGGTCTCCAGGTTAATTGTCAGGTCATATATTCGCTCGTGTGAGGTGAAACGGTCGCTTCCGCAAATCCGTCGCAACCGGTCGTAATAGAATGTTTTCCTAGTCTTTTTTCTATTTTTGAAATCACTCCTTGATCAACACCATACTTCTGAGCAATTTACACCTGAGTTTCATTGATGTCCAATAGGGACAAAACTTCAACTCGCTGGGCCAAAGATACACTCGAACACTTCTTCCTAGATACTTTTCTATCACGCTTCCTACAAGACAACTTATTAAGAAATCGGGAAATACGTAATACGAAGTAGAGGCATGTGAAAAGTGAAAGTATTTTTCTGTTATAAATGGCATTTTAATAAAGAACTTGGGAATTTTTGTTGCGCGTGATGGTCGGTAGTTGGACTCACGTATCTGTGTAATAGACCCGGCGGGGAATGAAAATTGTATAAAGAAACACGAGTTGTGAAGTTAATCAATTTGAAACTACTTACTTTGCCTCCATTGCATGAAATGGGAGTGACATGGGACTTACATGTGAGCGTTAGTATGAAGTGAGTTGAAGTTAATTGAACTAGATTGTAATAATTACTCATGTAATATTACTAAATTCATGTATTGTATTAATTAAAATAGCTAATTATTATTGTAATACACAGAATATCTAAACGAAAATCTCAAGACGTAAGCAAAATCGTTTAAGACTGTTTCAAATACAGTTATCCGTAAAGAATCTCTACCAAACGTTTTTGTCCTTTTTGTGTCTTATTATGCCTCGTGTGAAGTTGCTTAAAGAAATTGGTGCCTTCAATTTTAACGCATTTTTCTATCACTTACGGTATACTTAGAAATTATGTGTATGGAAACCTTGGGCGCTTATAACGAACAACGTAAAAGCGGCAAACAGACCTGTATTCTTTTCATCTGTAACTTTTGTTGTTTTTCATGATTTTTTACTTGTGGTTTGTGTTGTATATTAAAATTTTTTTTTTTTGCAGCTCTGAGGTAACAGCAGAAATGCAACGAGCGTTCGCTCGTTTTAATTTTCCGCGATCGAAACCCAGTGAGCGGAATCGCCATACTATATTGCCATCTAACGGTCAATTTTCAAACTTTTGTCTACGTTTTTATTGTAAACTGGTCCGTTCACCTGCTTCGCATTACGGATTTCTTAGTTAAGAATAAAATGACAAAAGGTAGAACTAGAAGTTAAGTCCTAGTACAAACTACCATTCACAATAAAACTAGTTGTTTTTTGTATTGCGTAAAAATCAACAGACAGATTGTCAGACGTCAAGACAAGAAAGGCCAGATTGCAAAACGTTCGGAAAATTATGATGCTCTTCCGTGTTTCTATTCACTACTCAATTGGAAAGAACTAGAGGAATATAGTGCGGAGCGAATTATTTAAAACTACTAAATTAAAAAATTCAAATACCATATAATAAATAATAGGACATTGATTCTCTTCCTATCTTTGTCACTTTTTGCTTTCCTTTCCTGAGATTTTCCCCATTTATGTATAATTTTTAACAATATAAAATTGCTATCATGAGCATTTGATGCTTTCCGGAAATATTATAGTTTTCTTAGGATAAACCGACTGTTTTACAGCTTAGAAATCGATGAACCAATTAAAAACCATTTTAGAATTCAGAATCCATTGTATTAGTTGATTACACTACAAAACAAACATTCTGAAAACTACGGCAAAACACCACACTCTTTTGTAGATACCAAACAATTCACGACATAAGAAATTTAAATATAAATAACAACGGACACAATGAAATCCAGTCTAACAAAATAAATTAAACACAAAACGCGGATTACTCTCAGAGCAATTTTCTTCACAAACAAAAAGGAAGTGGGCGGGCTTATTCTCTCTTCTCTCTAATACTACTGTGCTCTTCTGAGTACATCCAAAACTGTAAGCGACAAGCCATCTAGTTGAGTCGTACATCCATTCCAACGCGGTTTACAATAAAACGAAGATTTATCCAAAACGGGAATTCCGTTATCCCGTTCGGTAGACAAAAAATCCGCATTAAAAGTCTGCACAACTGTAATGGTGTATTTGGTGAATTTAGTAATTTTCCACGCTTCGCGGTGTTTTGTAGTATTTTTCGGCTGCTTGCTCGACATTCCATGTAACAAAGAATACATTTCGTAGAAAGCATCGTTCTATCACATTTTTTTTAATTCTATAAATTGCATTTCAGGACAAGAGCGGGAAATTTGTTTTCAGAATTTCGAGACAATGAGCGAGCCGTGTCGGAAATCTGTAAAAAAAATATTGAGCAATCTGCAGTCCTGGACGTCTAAGTTACCCCATTCATATAAATAAAGTAAGTAAGTAAACGTGTCTTACCTTAGCGGACAAATAGCATTTGTTGATTTTATTATATTTAGAAAAGGAAGAACATTTACTTTTCCCCAGGCAACACATTTTGACATTCACGAGTTCAAGTTGCTTTAATATTAATTGAAGGACACGAATTTTTTGCATTATTCCTCATAGTGAGATTTCACGTCAAAGTCTGTGCCAGTGTGTAGTTGAGCCATTTGAATTTCCAAGTAGCTGGAGGTGCCCTTCAATTTTTTTTTATAGAATTAAAATGTTGTCCCAAACTTTAGGAATCTAAGATATGCATCTGGACTAAACTCCACCTATGCGCTCTTGCAAGTCAGATATATTTTAAATCAGAGATCAAAATATCAGAACTTTTATATTAAATGTTTTATTTCGCTGGAATTTTAACTAAAAGGGGGATTGCGGTTTCCAACCTTCGGAGAAATTCCCACCGTTTACGGACGCCTGTAGAGACAACTTTTTGGATCTATCCAGAAAGTTAACGATTAGTTGTTGTTTTTTTGGCCAATGGACCTTTCACATCCATTTTTCGAAGCTTCGGTGAAAGCCCAACAATCATGAAGTCTCAAATTCACGTCGTCATACCGTTCTTTTCTGACATCGTCTAGACGTCAATTGTCAATGTCACCACAGATTGACAAGTGACGTGCCGTCGAACGTTGTATGCGTCTCGTGGCGACGTCACTACGTCAGAAAGAGACGACTCCTTGACGTACTTGTGCTGTTTGGGTTCCCGGCTTTCTGCAAGAATAACATCCCGCCACCTCCCCAACCAAAAAAAAGAACAGAAAAAGTAACGCGGTAACAATTCAATGAAAGTATAAGCAAACACACTAAAAAGAAAGAATATAAAAAAGTAGTTTGAATTGTTGAGTCACTTGAGTAGCTTTTAAGCTTTCCGAGAGTAAACTATCAAATTTATTAACAATATCATGACACGAGAGTTATTCTTAAGACACATAAGAACCCTTATGGAATGTGAAGATTAAGTAAAAGCAAAGAAGTAAGAGGAACAAAAAAGAAAGTGGACATTGTATGAGACATGGTATAAAACATCCTGACCGTTTTTTTTCACAATCCATTACGAACCCGTAACACGTCTACGCTTTCCTTCTTCTAATTACCACTACCACAGGACGGGGTTTTAGTGCACTTTACATCCTTTTCATGAAAAAACTATACAAGTTGACCCGAAGAGTGCGAGATTTAAAGGAAAACCAAAATGGGAAGCCAAGAAAAGAAAATACAGAGAGACAGTGTTTTTGTGTTAGTCCTTTTGTAGCTAAACATCACATGAACCGAAAAGCTAGAACATAGAATGAGTATGTTAGTAATCATTTCTTTTTAAGTGTTTAAATATACAGCAAATGTCCAAATTTCAACGTCAACGCTGACTAGCTGAAAGGGGGGAGGGGGGTATACGTGGGATGGCAATCATTTTTCGTTTCTTCTCGTAAAGGGATTCGAGATAATAACTTGCGAAAGCCATTAACCTGCATCAAACGTGTTTCAAACTTTTCATCGACTACTTTGCAACCTAAAAGGTACTGAACTGTTCTAAACCCTACAACTGCGGCCTTCAATCGCGTTTTCGATTCAATCCACGCCTTTTGCCCCTTAATTTTGCGGATCCGGCCAAGTCCTTTCGTCGCGAATCCGGTCAAAGCAGTCGGCCATGAAGACAAACTGAAAAGAATTTCAAAACACTACGGTTACAACCCTACGATTGAAAAGTCTCGAAAACCGCTCCAAATGAAAAAGAAACTTTAAGATCTAAGATCAAACTTTAAAGAACATTGGTTACTTTTTCTTCCAAGAAAATATGTTGAGAAACTTACGTAAGGAGTGAAGATACGGACCCAGCGAGGGTTCTTTTCAGGTTTTTGGTACTGGAGACAAAAGGAATTCCCTTCGTCGTCCGCTTCCCAATCTAGGACCGTCGACCAAGGGAACTCGATCACCTGATTCTAAGAAATTTGTATGTATGAGCTAAATTCGCTTTTTTTTTACAAGGGAGTGCCTTACTTCCGGCGTGCCGTCTTCTTTGCACGCGTGCAAACGGAACGTTTCGTAGCCTACGGAAGGGACCACGTGACCTTCTTTACGCGCATCACAAGCGCAGTGTGGAAACACCACTTCGCCGTAGCCATCTAGCTGCCGAGCCAGGTCCAAATACTGAAAAAAGAACACACATACTGAGAATAGAACGCAAAACCAATGCCTCTAAAACTTGGGTAAATTAAGAAAGTTGTGTAAATTACGAAAATTGGGTAAAAGTGGTCTAAAAAATGAAGTTTAATGTAACTTTGTCGAAGATAAGCCAGCAAAGGGAAAGTCAGAATTGGCGGGTATGTTACGAATAAAGTCTGATGGTTCGTCATGTTTACAACACTCGCTTGTAAGTGAATTTGCAAAAGATGCATCCTAAAAACTAATTCAAGTGTAGCTACTGTACTTTGAACTTTTATTGTTCGAAGTATGTAACTTATCAAAGCTAGTTACACTCTGACGTGGTATAATTCGTGTAAGAGTTCGTAAAGGCTAACTTCGCTATGAACATAGTACCAAACGTTCTTATGTGCCAGATTTCACAGCGCTCGGTTTGACTAATATCGAAGGCAAGGAGAAGTCATTTTCTTTTTGTGTGCTCTGCGCTCTCTGTGAGCCTTTGAAAACAAGAAGCACAAAGACCATTTCAAAACGAAATGTCCGACATCGCTCTTTTCTCACAGCTCTATCTTTTAATGTTTGTTCATAAAAGTACTGATTATTCATAACAGTAGCTTATTCATAAAGTAGTTTTATTTATAATAGTTATTCGTGTTAATAGATTTGTACACATACATTTTCATAAATCAATACATTCATTTATATACAATACTGTCACGATAGCCGGTTCGTTTGTTACAATATTGACTCATTCACTATTTACTGAGTTATTTATCTGTGAATAGTTATTAAGTTTTTCGTAGCTGCTAAAGTATTCCAAGTAAAATGTTTGCGTATCAGACGCAGGCCTAATTACTTAAATTTATGGACGCACGAATGCATAAATATAGAAGTGGTAAAGCTCGCGCCTGCGTGAAATCCCAATATATGAAAAGCGTTATCTTAAGTAAACATATTTTTTGCTACGTGCGAACAAAATGAGAAGTCTTTCAGATTTTGACAATACTTCGTTATTTCAATAAATCCTGTCGACAGTACTGTACCTGTTACAAATATTAAGTTTATGAATTCACGATCATAAAAAAATCCTACTAAACTGGTGAGTTGGATCGAATTTTTCAACTATTAGATTAAAAATAAAAATTTGGAGCAAATGTGCAGTGCACAATTCGTTGTAAATGTTATGAAACAAAATAAAACCAGACGGGGTAGTTTTCATACTATGGGTAAAACAAAACTTTTCTTTTTGCGAGAGCCGAGGTAAGCTTTCGCCTGTTGCCGTGTCATTTTACTGTCTTTCTTTACGCTACAATATTTTCAGTTAAGCGTGCTAGAATAAAATACAAAATATGTAATTTTTCAGCTCATTTGGCGAAACTACTCGACTTATTCTTTCTGCTTTTAAATGCAAAACAGAAAAGAGTTCACCACACAAGTTTCATCCAATTCAAATTTATTAAATTCATGGGTAGTTAAAGTGGCAAAACGTTAACTCTGTTTGACAAATTCAGTTATCTTTTAAAGCGCCTCGGACTTGTGTGCAAGCTATTACTAACTAGAACGAGAAGGTCCGACAGAAAATCCTTCTCTGAACAAAATGGCAACACGAAGGAAACAATTCAGTAATTACGAATAGTTGCGAGTTATCTTGTAGCTTTGTATTATAGCTTTCTTGAAAGCTTTTTTATTAATGTGTTATGAACTCTTAGAGAAAGCTGCAGAGAAGCAATTTGTGAAAAGCTTGGCAAAATGCACCCCGAATAATAAAAAAATACCCCTCCTTCGAGAGAAGGTGAAAATATTGATTTTGGCAAAAATTTCGCCACGAAAGTTTCCGAGACAATGAGGGTTGCTCGAGTTACTCTAGTCTCCTCTACAAAAGTATACTTTTAAATTGATATTATCTCAGCATCGAAAGAAACAGGAAGACTGTGTTAAGATTTTCTTAAAAAGCGGGATCGTTGGAACTCTTGTTCTTTAAAGAAACTCACTACACTACACATCAAGCTTGTTCCTACTTTCTTACCTATGTGTTTCTTCTAAAGTTAGTACTCTAGATACGTTGGGTAAAAGGGACGTTCTGATACGCAATTTTCGGCAATTAGCAAAAAAGCTTATGATGCACTACATTAAACTCTACAAAGAAGAAACAGACAGAATTAATGCTACTACGTCAGAGGTTGTTTCCTTTAATGACGAATATTAATCTACCAAGAAGAACGAGACAAGAAAGCTAAAGAAAGGAGAAGGACAAATTGGTTCTGCCCTTTTCTGTTCTTTGTTCCCCTTCACAAAGGAAAACGCAAGAGATTCAACAAAGTAAGGTTGGCCAAGTAAAAAAATCTTACTTCACGTCGTCGATTGACGTCTTGCAACGCTTTCAACTGATAAAGTTGGCTACCAGCCTTGATATGACCTCGGTTAACCTCTTCTACGGTCTGCCAAAATATCGCATCACGAAAGCCACCCACAAAAGAGAATTAATTTTTCAGCAGAGATAGATTCGCATCAACCTGTACCTGCCAAAAGAGGTAAATCGACGCTTGCTCCATTTTTGCTACGGCTAATTCACACCGCGGGGAAAACAGCCACTTTTTTATCGTTAAACACGTAGCTGAAGCTGTGCTATAGTTCTGGATATAGATATTGTGTGGGATTTCGTTCGCTAACAGTTTTCGCTCTAAAAACATTATTAATAACCCACCGTTGTCGTTAACGTTACTCGCCACATCGAAAGTATGCCAATTAAACAAGTATTTCGTACCAAAGTTATACTCCATTATCTCGAAGAGTGCAAAGTGCTTCACATTGGCTTTGTCCAGACCAATTTTCTCCACCACAGCGTTATACACATCTTCCGCGTTGGAGCTTTTGCAAACACAGACGGAAGTCACTTCCCCGGTGGGCAGCAACACTTTCAAATCAACTTTCGTCAATCCACCCTACAATTACAAATTTTAATTTTCTTACAGAAAAATTACAGACGCAAAGCCTTTGGGGTTATTACCACGTCATCATCGCTGTCGGTTAAGAATTCTTGGACGATATCCGATTCGGCAATCACGCGGACGGCACACACTTTCTCCAGATACTGCTCTAAGCCCCGCCTCCTCGTATCTAACTGTTGTTCACTCAGACTGTACGTGAAGGAATGAAAAACACGGTTATTCATGAAAATATTGACGAAAATAGTGCAAACTTACGCAAAGGGCCATTTTCCAGGTAACTTGGGGAAACTAAAGCCCAAAAACTCTTTTCTCAGATTATTATTCAATTCCACAAATTCACTAAACCGTCTTGAACATAAATGCCGCCCCGCCATATAAATATCGAACACCTGTTTTGACAATACATTTTGTGAAAAAGCGAAACACTTTTAAATTGTTACACTCGGTCTTACCACAAATTTTTCTCCCCGTTTGTCAAGGTAATGGTAGTCAGGGATGGAGATGGGAAGAGACCGTTTTTCGCTATAATCGATATACGAATAGCCTGTCGTTTCTTCCGAAGGTTCGAGTCGTTCGGCTTCCTACGCACGTTAAACAAAATCAGTGGTGGAAAATCCGGTCAAAATCAAGACGAATTATTGCAAATAAAAAGGTAGTACGACTTTATGGCTACAGGACAAAGCGCCGTACCAGTTTTTCTTTTAACACGTGTGCATGATTCTTCCATCAAGACAGTGGTACACAGTTGTTTTTCGCGTGCAACCCCACTGAGGTTCCTGCACATAACTCACGTATTCTTTACTGCAAGACAGTTTTGTTATTACAGTTCTATGGAATTCGTAGCAATAAGGAAATCAGGGCTGCATAAATCTACTTTTTCCGTAAAAAATTCGCTCCGCTAAAACTTGTGTCTCAACTTTTTTCTAATAAGAAATAGTACGTAATGTAACTATTTTTTTATACCAATAGCAAAATGAAACAGCACGACTCCGAATAGGCGATCGGACCCAAACATTGCGCATTAATGAATAAAGCAACTTTAAAAACGATGTAGTCCATTTAAAACGGGTACAGTTAACAAGCACCAGGCTAGAACTTTGTACCACTTTCTTGTTTGTTATGGGATTACAGTAGGATTTCGATTGTGTGAATGGTATATTTACTTTCGGTGTAACGGAGATTACAGTTAACGTTAGGACATCGCCGCCAGATTTAATAAGGTCAACGACTTGTTTGTGTGTGGCTCCTTCGACGTTGACTTCGTTTCTAAGGAAAAAAATTGGATAGTTAGCCAAAGTTTTTAAATCCAGAACGAAGAAAATAGAACGCTTACACTTCTAAGATTCTATCTCCTTTTAAGACGCCAGCTTTCTCGGCAGCTCCTCCTTTGAGAACAGCCGATACATGTTGTAAAGGAGCGTAAAGTTCTCCGTTGATGGATCTGAGCTGCCCACCTTCGCTGACTTGGCCCCGGACGTTGAAACCGAAGCCAGTTTCACTTTTAACAATGCGAACAACGCGCGGGCCCAATGACATATTGTTCACTTTATTATTATTTTGGCTACCATTCTGTTTGGAGCTGTCAATACAGTCAGCCATATTGATTGTTTACACGAATTGGTGTCGGTTGAAAACGAAAGCAAACTAAAGTCATGCTAGTTCGTAGACCGCGACTCGCAAAGGAGAGGAGGGGTTCCAACTTGGTCTCAGCCGTATAATGCCTCATGCGGCAGCCCCCCCGAAACGAACTGAAGGCCTTGATGTGGATAGTCGCAATCCACAAAGGACTGCCTATTCGCTTCCAAGCCTTTCTGAGATGACGTCATAGCAGGAGCATGGGCCCTTGTATATTGGACAAGGTGGGAATCACGTGATGTTTACAAATGGCGGATCCTTTGTACTATATATATATATATTTAATTTTAAATAAAGAAAAACTTCACGAAAATGGCTTTTATTATTATTAAGATTATAATTTTATAAGGTAAATTATTTCCTTCCAGACACAAGCAGAAAAAGCTTAGGATCATTTAAGGCTGCTGCATTTTAAAAAATAAATAAATAAAATGTTTTACTAAAATACTAGTTATTTTTAAAATTCTTCCACCTTGCTTTTGTGTTCGTTGTTTTCGCAAATAGTGCATTTACTCAAGCAGTTTCGACTCAACATTAATAAAAGAAAGAACAGACCCACATTTTTCAATTTAATATTTTTTCCTGGTAATTTGTTTTGTGATAATAAATCATCCTCTCTTGCAGCTTCTTGTCTACATGAAGTTGTCGAACGGCTATTTTTTTCGTAATTCTATCCCGGCTTAATACTTCTAATTACTCAGAAAACTAGTGAGAAACTTTTTTTTTTTGGGGGGGGGGACAAACTACAAAAATTCTACATAAAATCTATTTGCTCAAAATTCATCTTCCGTGGTTAAGCGTTTATTGTTTTTCTTTAAAGAGAAAAAGAAAGTGAGAGAGTAAATATAAATAATTCATCCTAAACCGAAGAAAGCGTTGCTGGATGAAACAAAACAGGCGTTCCGCCATGGTCGAATTTTTTCGTTATTATTTTACGTAAATTACACTAGATAATTACCGACTTTTTGAGAAAATAATTGCGTAGAAGCGCGTATCAGTTAATATTTTTGGATAAATAGAAGAGCAATTTCCAGTTATAAAGAAACCGCTCGTTTGGATACATTTTGTGCGATTCAATAAAACTATACGAAAAGCCTTTCGGACATGTCACAAGTGATTGAAGCGACTATAGATAACGAATACGTGAATGAGATAAGCAAAAATAATAAATAAAAACTATTTCCTGCTTGTGTTCGCTATACCGTGAAATAGCTTCGAAGCCTTGAGGGCGGTATTGCGTATAGAGTCTCAAGTAACAAAAGAGTAATTTAAAGGTCAAAGCAAGTACACTTTGTGCTATATTTCTGTGGTCCCAATGGCTTTATTTGCTTAGTTAAATTAAACCGTATGACTATTCCTCACATAGAAAGTTCTACAATGAAGCTTCGAAACTTCGCTTTATGCCACGGGATTCGTTTAACACGATGTTCATAATATTCTCACCCTTACTTGGTTAAATTGGTTTCTTTATTAGTGTAGTACTGTTCCGAAGATGAATCATATAGTTTCTTATTTACACTTCATTACAAATTCTCTTTCACAATTTTCCCTTTGTGATACCTTTATATTGTTGATCTTCTTTATACCCATAGCACGCTGTAAAGAATCTAGGTTGCCATTGCACAAGAATTCATACGTATTTGTGCAGAATAAAGTTTCCCAACAAGTTGGTATTGTAATTAGTACGAATTTGAGTAAAACAGTCATGTAAAAAAGAAGAACGAATGTTGCCTGTTTCGCGCAGCTAAACCGAACAAGTCACGCTTCTTTCCGTTTAGGCTGAACTATTAAAATTTATTCTCCCATTTTCTTTTTCTCTTTAAAAGACGCTTAACCATGGAAGAGGAATTTTGAAAATGAAGCTTTTATGTAGAATTTTAATGGCCTGGCCTGTCCCCCGCCCCCCCCCTCCCAAAAATATAGTTTTTCTTTGTAATTAGAAGTTTTCTGCCGGATAGGATTGCGAAAAAGGATTTCTTTCTTTCTACAAATTCATGTAAACGGGAAGGAACAAGAAAGGATAATTTATCAGCAAGAAAGGATGATTTATCACAAAGCAAAAGAAATTACCCTGAAAAAAGATTAAAAAGGAAAAATTCGGGGTTATTCTTTCTTCATTTATTAATTTTGGGTCAAAACTGCTTGAATAAATGCACTGTTTGCGAAAATGATGAACACAAAAGCAAAGTGCAAGAATTGTAAAAATAAATAATATTTTCGTAAAAT